>CM053027.1:417001941-417289441 GCA_028564925.1 Lithobates sylvaticus
CGAAATCCGAAATTCGTAAACGAAATTTCGTATCCAAATTCATAACAAAAATTCGTAATTGTTACACAAAAGGTAACAAACCTAAAAGTTAAGACCCCAGGAAGTCAGCACAGGGATGGTGGGAACCCTATGGGAATTTCTATGCTTACGAATTTTATACGAAATACGAAATTTCGTTAACTAATTTCAAATCCAAATGAACAGAATTGTGACTGGTGTTTTGTTCACCAATCAGAGGAAGTCAGCACAGCACAGGGATGGTGGGAACCCCTCATAATGGGCACAGCGGGTGTGCAGACTTGGGAACTCAGCACAGGGATGGTGGGATCCCCTCATAATGGGCACAGCGGGTGTACAGACCTGGGAACTCAGCACAGGGATGGTGGGAGCCCCTCATAATGGACACACAACAGGTGTAAAGATCCGGGAACTCAGTACAGGGATTGTGGGAACCCTATGGGAATTTCTAAGCCTATTTTTTTTATAAGAAATCTGAAATTTCGTTAACGAATTTCGGAATTTTGGATCCAAATTAACAGAATTGTGACTGGTGTTTTGTTCACCAATCAGAGGAAGTCAGCACAGCACAGGGATGGTGGGAACCCCTCATAATGATAAATTCATCATACCGAACTTTCATTATTTTAACAAAAATTTACAAATCTAACAAATTTATTTTCGTACGAAACGAAAACGGATCGAGATAAAACAAATTTTTTGACGGCGCCCATGTCTAATGCAAATGTATAGGAGAATAACCTAATATTAAACTCTTCAGTAGCATAACCCAAATAATACATCAAAAAGTGCACAAAACAAATTCAAAAGTGTAAATCACAGTGAAGTCTATATGTGATTCAAATAAAGTTACAAATGCATGCACACATTGATCCGTGATATCTTTGTGGACATAGGCCAAC
Organism: Lithobates sylvaticus; assembly: GCA_028564925.1. Taxonomy (NCBI): domain Eukaryota; kingdom Metazoa; phylum Chordata; class Amphibia; order Anura; family Ranidae; genus Lithobates; species Lithobates sylvaticus. The sequence goes on from CM053027.1 coordinate 417,002,862, forward strand.
AATATTCTTATTCTTTATAACTTGTGCAATTGTCCAATCAACCATCATGGTGCATACAGTGCAAACCACTCCCACAGGTCACCACACTTACCGAAATGATTTGCTTCTCATTTTACTGATTGGCAAAAAAAAGCATTCCAAGACCTCCTTTTATGTAGCTCTGCTCCTTTAGGAATAAGCGATCAACTCACCATAATCTCAGTTTATGACTGGGATTCAGAAGAAAAAAAAAAAAGTGTCCCACAAAGCATAATCCTGTATAAAATTAAATTTATAACAATGAATTTTTTTTTAAAACACTCACAAAAATAGCTTTAAATGTTGCCCGTTAGTAAATAGTAAGACATCAAGTACTCCCCAACCTGCACAGCCAGCACAAAGGTTTATCTCACCACATCCACCTGTCAAACCATGTGGACATGGTATCTGGCATCACCTCCAGTTAGGCAATTGATGTCACTTTCTGACTGCTGTGCAGTCCCGCTCTGATTGGTTTTGTCACTTCCAACTTTGTCTGAGGACGTAAATAACCAGAGTTTATCATGCAGACTTTACTCCAAGTGACTCATTGACATCAATCGTTATACAAACAATATTAAAGCTGCGGTATAAGTAAACGAAATCACTAATACATCAATTATGCATACATTTACCTTAAATAACATACTTAGTATGTACTACAAATAGTATTAAGACCTTCAAAGTACACATTAACCCTATCCGTATGATCAATAGGTAAATAAACCCTTCATATATAGTTTATAGGTGAAATAGCTTACTCACTTATTAAATGTGAATCAATAAGGGCAATAAAGACCTCCTAATTATATGACATACTATGGGTAATACTATGCTCAGATAAATTAAATAAAAAACTAAAACCCACAAATTAAGATTATTGAAATATTAGAATGTTAGAAGATCAGATATTTAAAATGTAATAGTCACTGAAAAAGCAGTTGATATCTAATTCTACATTCAAACCCGTAGGGGCCAACATATTGAGCATATAGATCCATATGGTTTCTTTTTAAGAAAGTTCTCTAACCAAATTGGACCTCCTCCATGAGGGGTGGATAGAGTTGACCCCTCGTAGAGGGGGTCCAATTTGATTAGAGAACTTTTGGTATTACGCTATGTGGGCCATTTTTTCTTCCTAATCCTTGTGATACACTGAGAATATGGTGAGCTGACTGTTTATTCCTAAAGGAGCTGAGCTACATAAAAGGAGAATGCCTTTTTGCCAATGAGAGGCAAATAATGTTGGTGAGTGTGGTGACCTGTGGGAGTGGTTTGCACTTTATGCACCATGGTGGTGGATTAGACTATTCCACAAGTTATAAAGAATAATAATATTGTTGGTCTATGTTCATGAAGATATCATGGATCAATGTGCGCATGTATTTGTGAACTTTATTTGAATCACATATGGACTTCACTGTGATTTAAACTTTTGATTTTGTTTTGTGCACTTTTTGATGTATTATTTGGGTTGCGCTACTGGAGTGTTTAATATTAGGTTATTCTCTTATAAGTTTGTATTGAACCACAGTGCACTGCTATACACCTGGATGAAAGCTTGTGGCAGTGTATGTTGCATTGCTCTGAAAAAATCACGCAGGACCTATTTTTTGTTTTTGCCTTGATGTGCATCGATATCCCGTTTTCTATGAATGGCTGCCTAGCACAATGATATTTCTATTCTATTTGTGCCTATCACAATGATATTTCTATTCTATTTGTGCCTATCACAATGCCAATGATGATAATAACACTTATATAAGTAAAGTTTTTTTTGGCTGATATGCCGTTGATGATAGGAGAGTGATAGAAGTGGTGCTGAGATGTCTACTCTGGAGATACTGTAGACATGTTTGCCAATTGCATCACAGGATTATGCACGCCTGTGTTTCTAAAATTGAAACAGACTTTTAGCTTAGTTTCACTTATGCATTTTTGGATTGGTTCGCATTTCCTGCACCACAGTCCAATCGCACTGCTCTTGCTGCATCTTGCTGATGTCAGTACAAAGTTAACGACACCCCAAATGCAGGTCGCAAGCACAGTACATTTGCCTGCATTTGATCATACTTGATCGCATGGTACAAAATGACCTTGCAATTCTGTTTCAGTACAGCTTCGAAAAAGCTCAGAAAAAGATGCATGCAAGTCTTTTTTTGTGATGCGGTGCAATTTGAGCCCATTCAAAATGAATTGATTCAAATTGCACCGCACTGAATTTCATGTGAATTGCACAGGAATGCAGTGCGGTTCCTATGCAATTCACAGTCTGAACCGAGGCTGAAAACTTCACATCATCAGAACTGTTTTCCTGAAAATAGCTTTTGTCCCCAGGCTCTGTGATATACCCTAAATTGACTACCTTCTTATCACATTAATCTATTTTATCTGTACATATGATCAGCTTGTTGTGTTTACTGTATTCTAATAAAAATTAGTGTGGGGCAACACTTGTCCTGAGAGGTCCCAGTTGCTGCAATTACAGTGAAAAGCATGTTTTTGGTGTTGGGAACAGTAGTGTGATGCTTGATAAGTGAAAACAGCTCATAAAATGTGAAAAACAACTTTAAACAGGCTTGTAAAACTACCAAGACTCCACTTTCCCATGTAAAATTAATAGTCAAAGCTGGCACTGTAGGGATAAAATTGGAGAAGAATTCCTATATGACTTGTTACACTTGACAAATGTACCCTTGTATGTTTATCTTTTCGTTTCCAAAGAAATAGGAGCCGGTGTTGTTATATATGTTATTTCCAAAGGATATTAGTAAAATCAACTCCACTAAGGCAATTTTTTTTTCATCACTAACTTAACTTAATTTATTTATTTTCTCAAATTGAGAGTAACAGATCAATACAGATACATAAATACAAGAGAAATTAAAAAGATTAATAAAAAGGGTTAAATTAGTTGAGCAACTAATGACTATTACTTTATGTGAATCATATAAAGCATAAAAAAATTGCATTATTGAGTGATATACATAAGGTTAAAGCTAGTAAAGATGTACCTATTGTTTCTTTAATTTTCTTGAAGAGCTCACATCTGTTCCAAAGTACTATTCAGTATTAATGGTAGTGAAACATGAATCATATAAGCGATATCATCTAAAGGAAGTGGTCAGACGTAAGACAAAAACCTCCCCTTCTCGCTGAAATAATCTTTCAGGTGCTGACGACTATCTCATCTAAGACAAAGGAAGAATGTTGGGTATTGTTAAAAGATTCAAGCAGTTTATCTGCAATAAGATCTCTCCTATGAAACTGATCTTTTGCTTTTGTGAATGTACCTGAGTGTCTGCAAGAAAAAAGTGTTGAAATGGATGAAGGGAACATGCTATGTTTTATAACTTAATCTCCAGTTAACTATTTTAGTATATAATGACAAATTTGATTTGGCCATGCTAATCCGATGTAATCCTCTAGATGAACAACTTTCCTTGAATGAAAATGATGACAAGATTACTGTTTACTTTCACTTTGTGTTTTTAAGGATATACAGCTGTTAGCACATTGTCCAATTATAACATCACATTTAAGGCCCCTTATATAAAAGTAAAAACATCTCCCACTCATCTGTTGTTCTAAAGAGGTAATCCTGCTAAAATGTGATTGTAAGCACCTGAAGGATCTATGTATGTAAATCAAGTAATCCTATGTCCTAGAGAGAGACCTTTAACTTACATTGCTGGGGACCATACTAACCAATTGACCAACTGGGATTGTGAAGATACTTTTTTAACTAAAGATGTAGCTACATGACTATTAGCTAAGATAGTCTGTCCCAATTATAGCAATGCCCTCATAGGAGGCTAAGAGAACCGTGTATGTATAGGTTATTAAATGTTATTGATTACCCTATAGCAAGCCACCATCACAGATAGTAAGAATAACTGGCCACAAATTTGTGAAAGTGTTGAACTGTAAGTCTTGTTAACTTGCTGCACATTTTCACTGCCAAGTTGTACACTTGGAGAGCAATTGAAGCACAAGTTCTAGTTGACACTTTTCCAAATTCAGTCACAGAGACCCCTGTGGTGGGATGACTATTGCACAACATAACTGAACCAGAACTTGCATAAGAATTGCAGCATGCTTGCAAAGAAAGTTATTTTGGAATCATGTAATGTAGACTTGCTGCAATTGTGCTATAAACTTGTGAAGCCTGGCAAGTCTAGCAAGAGCTTAGCAAATCATTTTCAAACATGCATTGCTTGCTATCTGGGATGTTACTGGTCACCATATGTACCAGCACAATTTTCACTCATATTCTTGGGCTTTAACAAACAGTCAAAACTTTAGCAAGACCATCTGCCTTTGATGGGTTTAACCATTTAAGAATAGGGATAGGCTGTCTGTTCGGGTCAAACATGAGATCAACTCGAACATTGGCTGTTCGCCCGTTTGCTGAATAATGAACAAGTCTATGGGATAAATCAAAAGTGCTAATTTTAAAGGTTAATATGCAAGTTATTGTCATAAAAAGTGTTTGTGGACCTGGGTCCTGCCCCAGCGGACATGTATCAATGCAAAAAAAAAAAGTTTTAAAAAATTTTGTTTTTTTGGGAGCAGTTATTTTAATAATGTTTAAAGTGAAACAATAAAAGTGTAATATTCCTTTAAATTTCATACCTGGGGGGTGTCTATAGTATGCCTGTAAAGTGGTGCATGTTTCCTGTGTTTAAAACAGTCCGATAGCAAAATGACATTTCTAAAGGAAATTTGCTAAAATTGGCTGCCATATACAGTAAAAAAAAAAAAGTACAAACCTCACATTTTTGGAAATATTTAATTATATATTTATATGTGATAACACAGAAGAAATTACACTTTGTTACACAGTGTAACTTTGCTGTCCCCTCAAAAAAACTCAACACACAGCCATTATTGTCTAAACCACTGGCAACAAAAGTGAGTACACCCCTAAGTGAAAAGGTCCAAATTGGGCCCAATTAGCCATTTTAACTCCCCGGTGTCATGTGACTCATTAGTGTTACAAGGTCTCAGGTGTGAATAGGGGGCAGGACTACGTAGAGGCTAGTAGCCAATAGCTTTGGTCTTGTAATGTGATCTGAGCATGCGTAGCACTTTGTCCGGTCGGACAAGCGTACACACGCTCGGATTTGGTGTGATCGGACCGGGTTGACGGGAAATCTTTCCAGCAGGAGATAAGACTTTGTCCGACGGACAAACCGACGAACACTGTCCGATGGTGCATACACACGGTCTGATTTTTCAACAACCTTGTCCGATCGGACCAAATTGATGAAAAAGTCCGACCGTGTGTATGGGGCTTTAAAGATGGCCTAGGCTATAAAAAGATTGCCAAGACCCTGAAACTGAGCTGTAGCATGGTGGCCAAGACCATACAGTGGTTTAATAGGACAGGTTAACTGTAGGCAGTGGCGGAACTACCGCCATAGCGACACATGCGGTCGCTATGGGGCCCACAGCCAATTAAGGGCCCGGTGAGCAGCATTGCTAGGCGGGTGCGGGCCGCGCCAGGTGACACCCGTGGGTAGCGGCAGCCGCACCACTAACGCCACTCACTGTGCCTTCTATGCTGCACTGAGCGCAGGAGGGAGAACAGCGGCGCGGACCGAAGCCGCCTCCCCTCCTCTCTGTTTACATCCAGAGAGGAGGAGGATCCTGCGCTCGAGGCTCGAGGGACACACGCCGCTGTTCTGAGGTATGTAAAGGGGGGGCGTCTGCTGTTGGGTCTGCACTACTCAGGGGGGGGGGGGGCGCTTTGCACTACCCGGGGGGTGTCTGTACTAAGGGGGTGTCTGCATTGCTGGGGGGTGTCTACTGATGTGGGTCTGCACTGAGGTGGGGGGTGTCTGTACTAAGGGGGTCTGCACTTGGGTGGGGGTCTGTACTAAGGGGGTGTCTGCATTGCTGGGGGGTGTCTACTGATGGGGGTCTGCACTGAGGTGGGGGTGTCTGTACTGATGGGGGGTCTGTAATGGGGGTGTCTTTATTAGGGGGTCTGCACTGAGGTGGGGGGGTCTGGAATGGGGGATTTTCTGTACTGAGGGGGGTCTGCACTGAGGTGGGGGGCGTCTGTACTGATGGGGGGTCTGAACTTGGATGGGGGGTCTGTAATGGGGGTGGGTGTCTGTACTGAGGGGGCCTGCACTGAGATGGGGGGTCTGCACTGAGGTGGGGGGCGTCTGTACTGATGGGAGGTCTGCACTTGGATGGGGGGTCTGTAATGGGGGGGTCTGTACTGATGGGGGTCTGCACTGAGATCGGGGGTTTCTGCACTGAGGTCGGGGGTGTCTGCACTGATGGGGGTCTGCACTGAGGTCGGGGGTGTCTGTACTGATGGGGGTCTGCACTGAGGTCGGGGGTGTCTGTACTGATGGGGTCTGCACTGAGGTGGGGGGTGTCTGTACTGATGGGGGGGTCTGTAATGGGGATGGGTGTCTGTACTAAGGGGGTCTGCACTGAGGTGGGGGGCGTCTGTACTGATGGGGGATCTGAACTTGGATGGGGGGTCTGTAATGGGGGTGGGTGTCTGTACTAAGGGGGTCTGCACTGAGGTGGGGGCGTCTGTACTGATGGGAGGTCTGCACTTGGATTGGGGGTCTGTAATGGGGGGTGTCTGTACTGATGGGGGTCTGCACTGAGGTCGGGGGGTGTCTGTACTGATGGGGGTTTGTACTGAGGTCGGGGTGTCTGTACTGATGGGGGTCTGCACTGAGGTGGGGGGTGTCTGTACTGATGGGGGGGGTCTGCACTTGGTTGGGGGGTCTGCACTGAGGTGGGGGGGTGTCTGTACTGATGGGGGGTCTGCACTTGGGTGGGGTGTCTGTACTGCAGGGGGGTCTGCACTACTTGGGGGGTGTTATGCATCCTTCAGCTCTCACTTTCTCATACTGGTCAAATCAGGTTCAACATGGCCTTTAACAATTACACTGCTACCTCATGGAACTCTCTGAGGATCTGAAAAAATCGTTTTACTTGAGTTGTTTGGCCAGCGCCCAGCCTACCCACACACAGCACACAGCGTCATAAAGATGGCCTAGGCTATAAAAAGATTGCCAAGACCTAAATCAATGAAACAGTAACAGTGCCATGAGGCCAGTGAGCTCAGTAGCATGGTGGCCTAAAAAACATTGACCATACAGTGGTTGTCCGTGTATCTGAGGAAAAAATAAAATTTTGCAGGTTTTTTTTTTTCCCAATTAACTGTAGGTGGCCTTTAACAATTTTTTTTTTCTTCCCACACTGCATAAACGCTTTAATACTGTCTGGTCTGATATTGCAAAAACATTGCAAAAAAATAAAATTTTGCAGTGTTTTTTTTTCTTCCCAATAGCATTTTCTGCGGTTTCATAAACGCTTTACATACTGTCCGTGTAGTCTGATATTGCAAAAACATGGCAAAAAAAATAAAATTTTGCAGTGTTTTTTTTTCTTCCCAATAGCATTTTCTGCGTTTTCATAAACGCTTTACGTGTACGTGTATTCTGCTATATACAAAAACACCCCATTTAGGGCGAGATCATAAATTTTGAAAATATGAGGAGATCATCAAAAAGGGGACGTGGCCCGGGTCGTGGTGCTGCTGGTGGCGCTCCTGTTGCAGGGAGAGGACGTGGTCGATCTGTGCCAGCTACACGCACTAGTGAAACACCTTTCGCAGGTGCGAGTAGGCGACAGAGCCTGCAGCAGTATTTGGCGCGCCTAATGAGGCTGTACGAATGTCGAGGCCAGGACAAGTACAGGCGATAGTAGATTGGGTTGCTGCTGACAGTGCCTCCGGTTCCTCCATTGTCTCCCACCCAGATGAAAGTTCAGAGTTGGCACCTGCAGCCGATGTCCATCAGCCTTTCACCTCACCCCCTTGCAAATCAGCCAATAAGTCTGAGCCCCAAATCATGCAGCAGTTTGCGATAATGGGCGAAATCTCATAGCAGCTCTGGGCCTTGCCGGTTTGACACACATCCCTTGCCTGGCGCATGTGCTGAAAATGTGACGTGCCCACAAGGTGGAACTCCACCTTGCACATGCTTCCAGACTGTGCGAGCAGCAGCAGTGATTTTTGAAGCACTAAAAAAGAAACCAGTGTTGGCTACCTCGTCCTCCTCCACCGCCGCTTCCACCTACACCGCCACATCCACCGCCACCTCAGAAACCCTTATCTGCCTAGCCCTTGTCAGTGATTTTTGAAGCACTAAAAGGAAAAGTATGCATAAGTAATGTCAACTACATATGTATTACATGTTGCCTGATGCACTCTAATTGCTTTTAAATTAAAGACCCCATTTAAAAGAATAAAGTAGCTAAGGTGTTGAGAGTTAAAGAGTTAGGTAGGATACAGATCAGCATATCAGCAATAGATCTCTATTTTTCATGTTGACCATTCTCACCAAAAGTAAAAGTAAAAGAAAAATCATGGTGAATGATGCCTGCTGACCCAGGCCAGGGGACGTGTGCACAAATTCCTCCTTTTCTGGCCTACCAGGCTGCATGCTTGGATAAGGGTGTGGTATGAATTTTGGAGGACATCCTATGTTTTTTTCTTGTTTTTTTTGCATTGGGTTCCCTCTTAAAAACTATACAGGACCCAAAGAGTCTGGTATGGAAGTTGGGGGGACCTAATGCTGTGTTTTTTTGTTGTTATTTAGCATGGGGTCTACCTTTACATTTTTAGGGGGAACCTCATACTTTTTTTCAAGCAAGGGGACCTCCTTAACATCTATACCAGACCCTCATCTAGGCCTGGTATATATGAAGAGAATCCCTGGCCGTTTTGTTTACAAGCAGAGTGAAGCAGTCAGGAGCTGTCAACTCCCAGTAAATTAAACAGCTTTTTTGTATACAGTATATAATACAAATGAGGCACTTCACAGGCAGGTTCAGGGCATCCCTGAAGCATGTTAGTTATTTATAAATTTTGCATTTTTAATCACTTCCCTGCTAGAGCATTTAACATTTTTCACAAATGTTAAAATGTACATTTTTGGCTATAAAATTACTTAAAAGAACATTATATAATTTCTGAAATCAGAGTCCTTGTAGAATAAAAAGAAACAACTGTATATCAAATCTATATTTTAAAGAAAAAATACACTAAAATGAATTTGTGTACACAAACACAATTTAAATTGCCATTTTTTTCATACAAAATAAAAAAAGATATTGTGTAGAATAAATAGATACCAAATGTGTTAAGCCTGAAAACTGTCTGTCTGTGAAATGAGAAAAAAAATCTTGTACTCAAAATGATCAGTAGGATATGCTTTAAATGGCTTTACAGCTCATCAGTTTATAGAAAACCATAAATAAATGGGCAGCTCCACAGCCTCTAGGATTTCTTGTAATCTAAATCCCAGAGCCCACTGATAACAATAAAAACATAAAAACAAGCTCATTGTTGCTAATGCAGTTGTAGGCTTGTTTTAATCTGTGCACAATTTGGAGGTACCCGACGTGTCCAAAGAGGTGAACTAGTTAATGTTTCGTTTTAAACATTATTAAAATCGCTGCTTCCTGCTAAATTGAATTTGAGAAAAAAATGCTGTGCTTTTGTACATGTCCCCAGGATACTGCCCAACTTCCCATGCCCTTTATTTGATAATGCCTTGCCTGTTAGCCTAGAAAATGGCCATGAAAATCAAAATGTGTAAACCCTCGCGCTACCAGGTAGGTAATTGCTAAATAAAAAGTGAGAAACCAAATAAATATAAAATTGCTGCTGAATCTGAAGTGTTCACAATGCACGTAATAACAATAAAAGAAGAAAGTGACCAGCGCAATTCCTATAATATCACAATGTGTATATGAAGTGCAATGTGCAAATAAATAAGTCCAAAGGCAACCATCCAAGTGCCAGTGAAAAAATTAACAAAGTCCTCATAAAGTTGAACTTCCACCAACAATCATAATCATCCCGTGAAAAATCAGCCTAATGCCCCGTACACAAGGTCGGAAATTCCAACCACAAAATCCGTTGGATTTTTTCCGACGGATTTTGTCCGACACTGGTGTTGCATACACACGGTCCGACAAAGTTGTCGGAAAATACGATCATCCTGAACGTGGTGACGTTCGTTGCATACGACGGGACTACGTAGAGGCTAGTAGCCAATAGCTTTGGTCTTGTAATGTGATCTGAGCATGCGTGGCACTTTGTCCGTCAGAATTCGCTACACACGATCGAAAAAAGTCCGACAGGACTTTGTTGTCGGAAAATTTGAGAGCAGGAGATAAAACTTTGTCCGTCGGAAAATCCGACGGAAAAAGTCAGATGGAGCCTACACACGGTCGGAATTTCTGACAACATTGTCCGATAGGACATTTTCCGTCGGAAAATCCGACCGTGTGTATGGGGCATTAAGGACACATATAAGTGCTAACGATCTCCAACCTCCAAGCTGTCAGCTCTTGATGTATCACTCTGGGCTCCAGGTTACATGTAGAAATGGAATAAAATGCCTCCCATAGTATAAAATGTTTCAAACATGCAATGGTTTATTAACCACTTTAAGACCGGGCCTATTTTTTAAACTTGTTGTTTACAAGTTAAAATATATTTTTTTTGCTAGAAAATTACTTCGAACCCCCAAACATTATATATATATATATTTTATAATATATATATATATGTTTTTTTTTCAAACACCCTAGAGAATAAAATGGCGGTTGTTGTAATACTTTCTGTCACACTGTATTTGCCCAGCGGTCTTACAAGCACACTTTTTTTGGAAAAAATACACTTTTTTGAATAAAAAAACAACAGTAAAGTTAGCCCAATTTTTTTTAGATTGTGAAAGATGATGTTACGCAAAGTAAATTGATACCCAACATGTCACGCTTCAAAATTGTGCCCACTCGTGGAATGACAACAAACTTTTACCCTTAAAAATCTCCTTATGTGACGTTTAAAAAATTCTACAGGTTTCATATTTTGAGTTACAGAAGAGCTCTTGGACTAGAATTATTGCTCTCGCACTAATGATCGTTGTGATACCTCACATGTGTGGTTTGAACGCCGTTTTCATACGTGGGCGCTGCTCACATATGCGTTCGCTTCTGCACGCAAGCTCGGCGGGACGGGGAGCGTTTAAAAAAATATTTTTTTCTTATTTCTTTTTGCACTGTTCTTTTGAAAAAAAAATTGTGTCACTTTTATTCCCATTACAAGGAATGTAAACATCCTTTGTAATAGAAAAAAGCATGACAGGATCTCTTAAATATGAGATCTGGGGTTAAAAAGACTTCAGATATCATAGTTACACTAAAATGCAATAAAAAAATAAATAAAAAATATGTTGTTTGAAAAAGAGCACAGGATCCGATTTTGCCTCCGCCGCTACCGAAAAGCTCCGGTAAGCTGCGGCGGGCACCGGAGCGTGGTGGGAGGGGGGCCCCTTCCGCCGCCATTAAAAGTGATTGAATCCACTGCAGAGACCACTTTTATCTGAAAGAGGACGGCCCGCTGAAGAAGAGGATACAGGGTTTATGGCAGCTACAGTAGCTGCTGCCATAACAACGATATTCCTCTTCAAACAGCCAACGTATAAGGACAACGTGTGGTCCGTAAGTGGTTAAACACAAAAGGGAGCTTACATCACAAAGTAATTAAAAACACAATGGGATAAAACAACGGTGTTAGAACACTTCTTACATCACTTCCAGACTGCGACTCACTCAGGGCCACGCCCTACGCATTACGTCACTTCATCGGGGGCACTTGGAAGGTTGCCTTTGGACTTATTTATCTGCACATTGCAATTTTTGATATTATAGGAATTGCGCTGGTCACTTTCTTCTTTTACTAGAAAATGGCCATTACTGATTTCTAAGATTTGGCTTTCTTTGACTTCACCTCAACTTAGGTAAAAAGTTTGCCAAACACCCCAAACCAAATCAAGTATGGTTAGCCAATCACTAATTAATATCGATTTTCATATTAAATTGGATAGAACTAAAGTCAGAAAGAATTTACAGAGCAACAGTCCTGTAGAACAGAGCACTGAAATTAGCAGTACCTGCTCTAACCAATCAGTTCAGTGAAATATTCCCATATTTGGGAAGACAGAGGAATCTGGCAAGTTTTGACCCATGAACACTTTATATTGTATTTAAACAATGGTGAACATAAAGATAAAAACTGTCATGCATATCAATTAAATGTAACATTGTCAGTGAATGAAAGGTGATATTCATATAAGCTTGAATTCAAAACATCATTGACGAGCTGTCTTTCTTGATGTCTAGCTACATTCATTTCTGTTGTCCCCGAAGAGTGAAAATTTCTAGCACTTCTCTTTTATTTAGTGAGGTAGAGTGGCATGGATGAACAATGCTATAGTGATGACTGACATATTATACTGGCATTATGAATCGCCATCAATGACAACATTCAGGTTTTTATTGTTCGTTCTAAAAAAAAAAAACTCATACCAAAACAGAAACCTGAGATTTCCTAAACCATGAAAAAGAATGGGAGTTGATTGGTGACTGAAAATGTCTTTTCCAGGCATTCTGAAACCAGCAGTCACTAGGACTTGACCTCTAGATTCATTCTGGCAGACAGGAAATTTAATATCCTAGTTTCAGTTTATAGCTGTCTGATATCATGTTCTGTCATTAATAACATTTATTGATTTTGTTAAGAATTGTACTAAAGAAGTGGACTGATACAAGTGTTCACATTTACAGAATTTGTAAGATACGAGACCTCAAGTGACTTGGTGACAAAGTGAGGACTTCTTGTTCATTCAAAAATATATATCATATGTAACATATATCATATGTAACATATATCATATGTAACACTAGGTATGTCTGCAGCAGTTCCCTGAGAAATATTTAGCTCAGGAATACAAACATCAGATTCAATTTCCTTCCATAGACATTCTTTAACAAAATAATTTCCTATACCCATGGTTATGTTGATAGATGAGCTTAGTCTAACATGTGAGCAGCTAATTCTATACATTTCCTAATTAAGTGTTAAGATTGACTAAAGAATGAACAAAATAATACTGATTAATTTCGGAGGCGGACATAGGCTATGTTTATTATAAAAAACAAACATTAACCAGACATACAATGTAAGCGGAGAGTGCACCATCATTGTAAAAAAAAAAAAACGTAATTTACTTTATTAACCACTTCACCTCCGGAAGCTTTACACCCCATCATGACCAGGCCATTTTTTGTGATATGGCACTGTGTTACCTTAAAATACCCTCAATTACAACTTGCACCTACAGGTAAGCCTAGATTAAGGCTTACCTGTAGGTACAAGAAATATCTCCTAAACCTGCACGGTTTAGGAGGTATTTGCAAAAAACATTTTACACCGTTCTCTACGGCGCATGCGCAACGTAGACAACGGTGCATTCACAGGGTTAATCCCCATTTACAACTTCGGCTCGCCGAAGTTGAAGTCTCCCGCGCGCATGCTTGGAGCGACGTCTTCGATGCACTGGCCAATCACAGCGCCGCAGCGTCGCTGTGATTTGCCGGAGCGGCGATACACGGAAGGGTGTCTGTGGAGAGATGGCTGCGGCTGGAGGGGGAGACGAGGACGGCGTCGGGGCCCCGATCTAAGGTAAGTGATGCATAATAAGCTAGTATGCTAGTCATACTAGCTTATTATGGCTTTGTCTTGCAGGTAGTTTTTTTTTTAAAAAAAAAACAATGAAAAAACGGGTATACAACCGCTTTAATTGACAATTGCACGGTCGTGCAACGCTGTACCGAAACAAAATTTGTTTCCTTTTTTGCCCACAAATAGAGTTTTCTTTTGGTGGTATTTGATCACCTCTGCATTTTTTTTTTTTTTTCGCTATAAACAAAAAAAGACCAACAATTTAGAAGAAAAAAAATATATTTTTTACTTTCTGCTCTAAAACATATCCAATAAAAAAATGTAAAAAAATAAAATTTCTTCAACAATTTGGGGCAATATGTATTCTGTTACATATTTTTGGTGAAGTGTATATTGATTGGTTTGTGCAAAAGTTATAGCAAAAGTTATAGCATACAAATTATGGGATATATTTATATAATTATTATCTTTTTTATTTTTTTTACTAGTAATGGGGGCGATCAGCGGCTTATAGCTGGACTGTGATATTGCAGCAGACAAATCGGGCACCTAATGCCGCGTACACACGTGCGGACGTTTGCCGGCGGACTTAGTCCAGCGGACAATCCCGCCGGACTTTCCAGCTGGGTCCGCTGGACTTTCCGAGCGTGTGGCCTTGCCCACACACGCACGGACTTCTCCGGCGGATAATCCGCCGGCCAAAAGTCCGCGGGACTTTTGAAAATGAACGGACTTGCCCACACACGGAGCAGTCCGTTCCTTTCGAACGTAACGTCAGGTACGTAGCTAGCGTAGGCAGTAAATGCGGGCGCTAGCTCCGTATCCTGGCATGGATTTAAAGGGACTCCCCACGCCGACTAAACGGCGTGGGGGTTCCCCCCAGATCCATGTCAGACCCTCATCCGAGCACGCAGCCTGAAAGGCCAGGAAAGGGGTGGGGACGAACGAGCGCCCCCCCCTCCTGAGCCGTACCAGGCCGCGTGCCCTCAACATGGGGGGGTGCCCTGGGGAAACGTGCGGCCCCCCCACCCCACAGCACCTTGTCCCCATGTTGATGAGGACAAGGGCCTCTTCCCGACAACCCTGGCCGTTGGTTGTCGGGGTCTGCGGGCGGGGGCTTCTCGGAATCTGAGAGCCCCTTTTATAAGCGGGCCCTCAGATCCCGGCCCCCCACCCTATGTGAATGAGTATGGGGTCCGATGCCCCTACCCATTCACCTAAGGTCTTTGTAGTCCGCCGCTTTCTTCTTCCGTCTTGGGGGTCTTCTCGCCGGACTCCGCCTCGGGTGGGGGGTCTCGATCCGCCTTCGGGGGTCTTTTCTGTTCTTGCGGCGGCCGTCGTCTTCCGCGCGCCGGCGCCGCCTTCTCCTTCTTGTCCTTCTTCTTGTCCTTCTTCTTGATGTTGACTCCTCTGCAGAATGGCAGAGCCGCGCTGCGCTGGGACTTATATAGGGGCATGGGGACAGGGTCACATGTTCATGTCACATGGTGACCCCGCCCCTTGCGATGTCACAGTCCCAGCATCCTCCGGGACTGTGACAACACAAGGGGGCGGGGTCACCATGTGACATGAGCATTGACCCTGTTGTCCCTATATAAGTCCCAGCGCAGCGCGGCTCTGCCATTCCGGCAGAGAGAGCATCGGGTCAACATCGTGAAGAAGAAGAAGAACAAGAAGAAGGACAAGAAGAAGAAGAAGGCGCCGGCGGCGCGGAAGACGACGACCGCCGCAAGAACAGAAGAGACCCCCGGAAGACCCCCGAAGGCGGATCGAGACCCCCAGACGACGACGACGGCGACGACGAAGAAGGTAGCCGGACTCCTCCGCTCGTGAAAGAGCTAGGTAAAAGAGCAGAAGAGAGCGGAGGAGTCCGGCGAGAAGACCCCCAAGACGGAAGAAGACCCCCGGAGCAGTGCAATAAAATATTTTTTCAAAAGTGTGTGTGTTTTTGTACTTTACATTTTACACCTTAGGTGAATGGGTAGGGGTACATCGTACCCCATACTCATTCACATAGGGTGGGGGGCCGGGATCTGGGGGCCCCCTTATAAAAGGGGGCTCCCAGATTCCGATAAGCTCCCTGCCCGCAGACCCCGGCAACCAATGGCCAGGGTTGTCGGGAAGAGGCCCTTGTCCTCATCAACATGGGGACAAGGTGCTTTGGGGTGGGGGGGCCGCACGGCCCCCTTTCCCCAGGGCACCCCCCATGTTGAGGGCACGCGGCCTGGTACAGCTCAGGAGGGGGGGCGCTCGTTCGTCCCCACCCCTTTCCTGGCCTGCCAGGCTGCGTGCTCGGATGAGGGTCTGACATGGATTTGGGGGGAACCCCCACGCCGTTTTTTCGGCGTGGGGAGTCCCTTTAAATCCATGCCAGGTCACGGAGCTAGCGCGGCGGCATGTACTGCCTACGCTAGCTACGTAACCTGAAGTCACGTGCTAAATGAACGGACTTGCCGATGAGCGGCAAGTCCGTTCATTTCAAAAGTCCCGCGGACTTGCCTACTAACGGCGGGATTGTCCGCCGGACTGCCAAGTCCAGCGGATAATTTTAAAACCAAACTTAAAACTTTGGCGCCAAAAAGTCCGCCGGACTTTGGCGCCAAAAAGTCCGCCGGCGCCCACACACGAGGGGATTATCCGCTGGACTTCGGTCCAGCGGATAATCCCGCGGGATAGTCCCTTCGTGTGTACGCGGCATTACTGACACTTTTTTGGGAACCATTGACACTATTACAGTCATCAGTGCTAAAAATATGTATTGTCGCTGTACGAATGATACTGGTTGGGAAGGGGTTAACATTGGGGAAATCAAAGGGTTAACTGCATGCCTAAAATGTGTTTTCTGTGGGGGACGTGCTTTTACTAGTAGAAGGCATAGATCAGTGTTTCTGCTTTGCAGGAACAAAGGTTCCATGCCTTCTGTACTGACAGAACGACAATCTGCCTTTTTACATAGGCAGACTGCCACTCTGCCTGTGTATATAACGATCAGCAGGTGCTGGCGGACATCAGGTTCACAGGACTTGCTGATCAGCTCTCGCTGTATACAATCACAGCAGGAGCGAGTCGCTGGCGTCACGCACTAGCGCCCGATACCCGGAAGTGCAGGATCACGTTTATATAAGTGATCCTGCGCAGCACGGCTGCCCTGTAGCAGTAAATGTGCTATGGCGTGGTCGGAAAGTGGTTAAATATAATATGTTACTCACAAAAGTGCTTGATGTAATCGTATAAAACATAAATCCATATCATTGATCCAGCCAACCAATAGGTACAAACTATGAAGGTCAGATTTCTTACAGCAAGCCTAGCCGCTATCCCAAGCATGCATGATATCTTACCCATTTCAAGGGAGTACCCTCTTCATTAGAACCAACTCAAATATTCACCTGCCAGCAGGGAAGGACACCTAACAAACATTTAAATAACCCTTCTATATTCCAACAGGTCTTAATGAACTACTTCCTTATAGTTGAAGCCTGATGGGAAATAGAGGGATTATTTAAAGATTGGTTTGGTGTTTTCTGATGAAGTGTTCTCTGTTCTCTGATGATGACCCTTGAAACGTGTAAGCCATCATGCATATTTTTTACAGCTTTACTGTGAGAGCTAAGCAGTCAGTAATTGTATCTACTGGTTGATGGGTTCTTCAGTGATATTATTTATTTATTTTATTACAGATACTAATATAGTGCATTTGATACAGTGTATATGTATATATATATATATATATATATATATATATATATATATATATATATATACAGTGCCTTGCGAAAGTATTCGGCCCCCTTGAACTTTTCAACCTTTTGCCACATTTCATAAAAACATATGACACATAAAGATATAAAATTTTTATTTTTTGTGAAGAATCACCAACAAGTGGGACACAATTGTGAAGTGGAACGAAATCTATTGTATTTTTGAAACTTTTTTAACTAAAAAAAAAATGAAAAGTGGGGCATGCAAAATTATTCGGCCCCCTTGCGTTAATACTTTGTAGAGCCACCTTTTGCTGCGATTACAGCTGCAAGTCGCTTGGGGTATGTCTCTATCAGTTTTGCACATCGAGAGACTGAAATTCTTGCCCATTCTTCTTTGCAAAACAGCTCAAGTTCAGTGAGGTTGGATGGAGAGCGTTTGTGAACAGCAGTTTTCAGCTCTTTCCACAGATTCTCGATTGGATTCAGGTCTGGACTTTGACTTGGCCATTCTAACACCTGGATACGTTTATTTGTGAACCATTCCTTTGTAGATTTTGCTGTATGTTTGGGATCATTGTCTTGTTGGAAGATAAATCTCCGTCCCAGTTTCAGGTCTTTTGCAGACTCCAACAGGTTTTCATCCAGAATGGTCCTGTATTTGGCTGCACCCATCTTCCCCTCAATTTTAACCATCTTCCCTGTCCCTGCTGAAGAAAAGCAGGCCCAAACCATGATGCTGCCACCACCATGTTTGACAGTGGGGATGGTGTGTTGAGGGTGATGAGCTGTGTTGCTTTTACGCCAAACATTTTGCATTGTGGCCAAAAAGTTCGATTTTGGTTTCATCGGACCAGAGCACCTTCTTCCACATGTTTGGTGTGTCTCCCAGGTGGCTTGTGGCAAACTTTAGACGAGACTTTTTATGGATATGTTTGAGAAATGGATTTCTTCTTGCCACTCTTCCATAAAGGCCAGATTTGTGCAGTGTACGACTGATTGTTGTCCTATGGACAGACTCTCCCACCTCAGCTGTAATTCTCTGCAGTTCATCCAGAGTGATCATGGGCCTCTTGGCTGCATCTCTGATCAGTCTTCTCCTTGTCTGAGCTGAAAGTTTAGAGGGACAGCCAGGTCTTGGTAGATTTGCAGTGATCTGATACTCCTTCCATTTCAAAATGATCGCTTGCACAGTGCTCATTGGGATGTTTAAAGCTTGGGAAATATTTTTGTATCCAAATCCGGCTTTAAACTTCTCCACAACAGTATTACGGACCTGCCTGGTGTGTTCCTTGGTCTTCATGATGCTCTCTGCGCTTTCAACAGAACCCTGAGACTATCACAGAGCAGGTGCATTTATACAGAGACTTGATTACACACAGGTGGATTCTATTTATCACCATCAGTCATTTAGGACAACATTGGATCATTCAGAGATCCTCGCTGAACTTCTGGAGTGAGTTTGCTGCACTGAAAGTAAAGGGGCCGAATAATTTTGCACGCACCACTTTTCAGTTTTTTATTTGCTAAAAAAGTTTTAAATATCCAATAGATTTCGTTCCACTTCACAATTGTGTCCCACTTGTTGGTGATTCTTCACAAAAAAATAAAATTTTATATCTTAATGTTTGAAGCCTGAAATGTGGCAAAAGGTTGAAAAGTTCAAGGGGGCCGAATACTTTCGCAAGGCACTGTATATATACACACACACACACACACACACACACACACACACACACACACACATACACAGTATATATTGTACATTCCCATTAGTCCTTGCCCTCAAGGAGCTTACAATCTAAGGTGCCTAGCTCACATTTAAGGATGAGCCCGGTGTTCGATTCGATTCGAACCATGTTCGAGCCCAGAACTATTGGGGCCGCTCGCATCAAATTCGTGTGATGCGAGCGGCCCCGCAATGCATTGCGGCCCGCGCAGTGCAATGCTGGCTGATGATTGGCCAAGCATGCACTGTGACCCCGCATGCTTGGCCAATCACAGCGCCGGCAGCGAGGAGAGCCATAATTGGCTACAGGCAGGATGCCTGTAGCCAATTATAGCTCAGGGGCTTTAGTACACGCCCTACGGTATAAGAGGCCGCCGCGCCGGCGGCCTCGCATATTATGTTTCAGACAGTGTCAGCGTGTCAGTGTGACTGCTGACAACAATATGTGCTCTATTTCTGGGGATATGTGTGTGCATGCTGTTAGAACAGCATTGCAGTATCACATCTGGGGGGTGTCTATAGGTGGCCTGTGAAGGGGGGCAGGTTTCCTGTGCTTAGAACTTTCCCTGCAAAAAAGTGTCATTTTTGCAGGAAGAAAGCTATTTAAATCACTCGCGGCTAATGAATTGATGGCTCCTGTAACACAGAGAGCTGTCATTCATTAATAAAAAAAAAAAAAAAAGCGTAGGGGTCCCCCCAAATTCAATAACCAGGCCCTTCAGGTCTGGGATGGATATTAAGGGGGATCCCAGCCAAAAAAAAAAATGGCGTAGGGTCCCCCTCAAAATCCATACCAGACCCTTGAGGTCTGGTATGGATTTTAAGGGGAACCCTAGCCAAAAAAAATGGCGTGGGGTCCCCCTCAAAATCCATACCAGACCCTTATCCGAGCACGCAACCTGGCAGGCCGCAGGAAAAGAGGGGGGGATGAGAGCGGCCCCCCCTCTCGCCTGAACCGTACCAGGCCACATGCCCTCAACATTGGGAGGATGCTTTGGGGGTCTAAGACCCCTAAAGCACCTTGTCCCCATGTTGATGAGGACAAGGGCCTCTTCCCCAAACCCTGGCCGGTGGTTGTGGGGGTCTGCGGGCGGGGGCTTATCGGAATCTGGAAGCCCCCTTTAACAAGGGGACCCCCAGATCCCGCCCCCCCCCTGTGTGAAATGGTAAGGGGGTACAAAAAGTACCCCTACCATTTCACCAAAAAAGTGGCAAAAATGGTAAAAATGACAGGAGACAGTCTTTGACAATTCCTTTATTAAAATCTTCTTTCTTCTTTCTTCATCCTTCGGTTTCTTCATCTTCTCCTTCCTTCATCTTCTTCCATCTTCTTCTTCCATTTTCTTCTTCCTCCGATCCGCTTCTTCTTGCGCTGGTCTTCTCGTCCTCCTCGTCCGGCATCTTCTTCCGTCGGCGTCGGCGTCTGCGTCGGTGTCTCTGTCTCTTCTTGGGCCGCTCCGTGCAATGGGAGGCTCCCGCTGTGTGAGGCTCCGCTCCGTCTGACAGGTCTTTTATAATGGAGGGCACCTGGTGACCCCGCCCCCTCTGACGCACAGGGACGTCATGGGGAATTCCATGATGGCTTTCCCCATGACGTCAGAGGGGGGCGGGGTCACCAGGTGCCCTCCGTTTTAAAAGACCTGTCAGATGGAGCGGAGCCTCACACAGCGGGAGCCTCCCATTGCGCGGAGCGGCCCAAGAAGACACCGACACCGACGCCGACGCCGACGGAAGAAGATGCCGGACGAGAAGGACGAGAAGACCAGCGCAAGAAGAAGCGGATCGGAGGAAGAAGAAAAAATGGAAGAAGAAGATGGAAGAAGATGAAGGAAGGAGAAGATGAAGAATCCGAAGGATGAAGAAAGAAGATTTTAATAAAGGAATTGTCAAAGACTGTCTCCTGTCATTTTTACCATTTTTGCCACTTTTTTGGTGAAATGGTAGGGGTACTTTTGTACCCCCTTACCATTTCACACAGGGGGGGGGGCCGGGATCTGGGGGTCCCCTTGTTAAAGGGGGCTTCCAGATTCCGATAAGCCCCCCGCCCGCAGACCCCCACAACCACCGGCCAGGGTTGTGGGGAAGAGGCCCTTGTCCTCATCAACATGGGGACAAGGTGCTTTAGGGGTCTTAGACCCCCAAAGCATCCTCCCAATGTTGAGGGCATGTGGCCTGGTACGGTTCAGGCGAGAGGGGGGGCCGCTCTCGTCCCCCCCTCTTTTCCTGCGGCCTGCCAGGTTGCGTGCTCGGATAAGGGTCTGGTATGGATTTTGAGGGGGACCCCACGCCATTTTTTTTGGCTAGGGTTCCCCTTAAAATCCATACCAGACCTCAAGGGTCTGGTATGGATTTTGAGGGGGACCCTACGCCATTTTTTTTTTTTTTTTTGGCTGGGATCCCCCTTAATATCCATCCCAGACCTGAAGGGCCTGGTTATTGAATTTGGGGGGACCCCTACGCTTTTTTTTTTTCATTTTTTTTATTTTTTATCAATGACTTTTTTTTATGAATGAGTTTCAATTAATCACTGTTCTCTGTGTTACGGGAGCCGTGAATTAACATTAGCCGCGAGTGATTTTAAATAGCTTTTTTACTTTCAAAAATGACACTTTGCGCAGAGACAGTTCTAAACACGGGAAACATGCGCCCCTTTACAGGCATACTATAGACACCCCCCAGGTACGAAATTTAAAGGAATATTACACTTTTATTGTTTCAATTTAAGCATTATTAAAATCACTGCTCCTGAAAAAACGGCCGTTTTTAAAAAAAAAATTTGCATTGATACATGTCCCCTGGGGCAGGACCCAGGTCCCCAAACACTTTTTATGACATTAACATGCATATTAGCCTTTAAAATGAGCACTTTTAATTTCGAACGTTCGCATCCATTATAACTAATAGGGTTCTAAAGCTCGCACGGACTTTAGGTCCGTTCGCGGGTTCTGGTGCGAGCCGAACGGGGGGGTGTTCGGCTCATCCCTACTCACATTCATACAGACACATACTAGGGCCATTTTAGACAGGAGACAATTAACCTACCAGCATGTTTTTAAAGTGTGGGAGGAAATCGGAGTACCTGAAGCAAACTTACGCAGGCACAGGGAGAAAATGCAAACTCCATGCAGGTAGTGATATGGTTGGAATTCAAACTGACTACCCTAGTGCTGCTAGGCAGAAGTGCTAAACCACTGTAATATGGATGTATATGGAAATATATCAAGCACTTTTGTGATTACAATATATCTATTTTAATAAATAGTGTTTATGTTGTAGATCTGTTTGAGGATTTCCCAGTCTAGAAGGAGCTGAGGCCCATGGATAGCCTTCTTCAATCAGCAGTTACTGAGAGACAATCCAAATGGTCTTTTGGACATTGGTGATTTCAACAGTTTGTATCCTTTGTTTACACTTGACTACTGAAGGTTGTATTTTTATTTATTAACCACACATAACTAGAAGAAATACTTGGTTCCATTGCACCTGAAACACTGAAGCAAATCTAGGTAGATTTAAGAATAGAGGGATTATTGGACAAACTTGAAAATCTGTGCCTATGGAGGAGAGAGGGGGATGGGGTTGGTTAACAATTGTGATTGGCTGAGAAAGTCCAATAACAAGCTCTCAAGCAGGCTTAACCAGGAGTTTTGGCCAGGGTCATATTTACCATTGCAGCTCCCATTTAACACTAAAGACAGAGCCACTCAAAACATAAATATTCCTTCTAATCTTATCCACAGACCTAGAAAAATGGCAATTCCTCTGAGTATGCAAAATGCTTTCCAGTTGTATTTGATATTGCATAGGTGGTTTTACTTTAAATTTGCAGTAAATGTCTGCAATGCATGCTGTTGACCAAACAACTCACACCTTGTCTATATGGTGGGTGAGCTATTGTTATTTCATTTATACCATTTTAAATTATGAATATTTTTGTATACATATGGCCACTAGTACTACCTTCTAAACCTGTATCTGCTTCAGCTACCACAATGACATAATTGAGAGGTATTAAAGTGGTTGTAAACACCATTCATAAATTTTGACCTAGGCACATATATATGTGGTGTTTACTTATCTCTCTCCAAAGCTCTGAGTGCCGTTTCTCTTTTTGGTTTCGTCCCTCTGTTATCAGCATGAGTCACTTCTCAAGTTCTCACACATGAGATAACAGCAGCTGAAAATTTGTGTCGGGAGGGAGCTTAGAGGTAGATTAGCAGAGAGCTTGTCTATTCAGACTACAGCTCTGCATGTTCCTTCATTCCTCTGCCTATATGGAGGGAGGGGGGAGTGTGTGTCTTTCCTCCAATCAGCTCTCACACAGTGTAAACCCAGACTCCACATCCACTGCTGAAAGAGGAAGAAAGATTTCTAACACGATCTGCACATTTCAAAGAGTGTAGAAAAGGGAAGACAGCAGATATACAAGTAAAACTTATGTAGAAGGATTTGTTTCATCCCTGTGTATGATCTGAGGCTGTTCACTTCACTGGGTATATGTGAGGGTTTACATCCACTTTAAGTAATATATTTTATTTCACTTATGCATTTATATATACCTCTAATATTAAATTATTTGTTTTTATTTCTTTGGCTGTCTTTCACAAAACAGTAGTGGCCAACAACCTTCTCTCCCCATTATCGGACTGTTAATATTAATTTATTGCTCCATCTGTTTTTAAATGTCTAATTCATGTAGTTTATGTGGAATTAACTTGTCATGTCCTTTGCCGCAACACTAGGACTGGATACTGCTGACTTTTAATATTAGGGCACGTACCTGTCCTGGAATACAGTGATGTTGGCACCCCAGCCGATGTTTCCATAAAAACGAAAAAAAAAACGAAACGAATTGCACATGTCGACTGCTTCCACCGCGGGGGAAGGAGGGAGGGGGCAACTCGGCTTAGCGAGATCTCTTGAAAGTGGGGAAGAATACCTGTCAAAGATCAGTATCTGCTCACCCCCGAAAGGTGCCAAATGTGGCACTGGAGGGGGGAGAGGGCAGATAAGCAAAGCTTCCATTTTTGGGTGGAACTTCGCTTTAAATTGCCCAGGGAAAGTTATTCCCCTTTGTGCAGAGGAGAGCAGAACGTTGAATATTCACCTGTCAGTGGGGATGCAAGCCTGAGACTGACAGTGAGGACACCTGGGGGCAGTACAGCACCGCCCACATCACAGATACTGCGCTGCTGCCGCAGAAAGGCTAGAGCATCCGATCACCCTCTGCTTCCCACTGCTCATTACCCGGGGCTATAAGTATGAAACTGAGGGGGCCCCCTTCTACAGTGAGCATCCATAGCAGCATCCTAGGAACTGATGAGAGGGCTATCCATTCATTATTGACAGTGCTAACAGGGACTGAGCCACTGAGGGAAGGACACCAAATGTAACCAATCCATACTGCACCCATACTGCACTCTTAAAGGGCCCCAGCAATAGCTGGCAGAAGAATATCTCAAAGGACTTCCCCTCCCATAATAACTATTCTGCAAGCCCCCTTTTTCCCCTGCCCCTTCTACCATCTTCCTTTTCTTTTGGACAGTGCATACCCAGTCTGTCTAGTTACTAGTTACTCTGGCAGTATAGTTACAGCGCTCGGTAGATTAAATATTACTACTACTCACTGCTGCACTTGAGGTGGCCTTGCTACTGTTTATGCTGATCCGGATGCCGAAAGTCAACTTATGCCAAGTCCATACTGCAAATTACTTTGTATGCTAAAATGATGCTATTACCATTAGTAATCCACTTTAGGATTGCCTAGTTACCAACCAAATTGGGTGACAATATTAAGTTTGCCTTTACCTACCAGGTTTGGTGTCTATTTTCTTTGACATAGCACTGCTATTGGGTACTAAGTGTTACTTTGAGTGGTTTCCTGAGATATTTTATATTTGTACACTCAACTTATTGTGTCAGACGGGCTTGGTTCTTGGGAA
The DNA here is from genome assembly GCA_028564925.1 of Lithobates sylvaticus. Lineage (NCBI taxonomy): Eukaryota > Metazoa > Chordata > Amphibia > Anura > Ranidae > Lithobates > Lithobates sylvaticus. The sequence continues at coordinate 417,027,828 of CM053027.1, forward strand.
GGTCGAGACAAAGAACAGAGGATCATCCTATCCTACAGGGGTAGTGATACATGTGTTTAAACACCTTGTCCTGCATGGGTAAGGTGACAACGCCCCCTTTAGATTTATTACATTTTTGTTTTGAGGCACCTTTAATGTATTTAACTGATTTAAGTTGAAAGTTAAACAAGGCTTTTACCATACTTACATGAAAAATACACTCTTAAAGCTGAATATTTGCTATCATTATTTTTTGAACATTTAAAGAAGTTTTTCGAATGTTCTACATTACGTTTCATCTAGTCTGTGATTCTAATGCAAATGTTTATGTAAAAGGTGAATCTCAGCCTTGGATAACATCCAAACTGCACACTTACTATGCTGAGCCAAATAAGATGCAGCATCACATCCTATTGTCATATGAAATGGGAAGGGGATTTTAGCCATACAGAATATCTGAAGGTTACTGTATTCCCACAATAGAAGACTCCTTTCTTGGGGATTAACCAGGAATCACAAATTCAGCACACGTAAACAGGGTTTGTTTCCGCTTAAAAATAAAAAAAATAAAATACAAAGTGCAATAATATTCTGTTGTTTGCTTGTTTGGATGGCCCTGCAATGCATTGGCTGTACCAGAACATGCTTAAAATTAGGAAAGCTCAGATGCTTGTCACTATATGGGATACTTTACATTACTTACATGGTTTTCTTCTAACATGTATACATTAAAAGAAAGACAGACTCGATGGACCATTTGGTCTTTCTTTCTACCGTCACTTTGCTATGTTTCTATCCACTGCTGCTCTATGCTTTTCCACTACTTGTAGAATTGATTTGAACAACTTTAGAACTTTACGCATGCCCTTGAGGCACTTATACTTTTCACTTAGCCTTTCTGCAAAGTCTCACAAATACCTATTGAGTTAGCCCCTTTAATAAAAATACCAATGTAGCGAGAAATTTCAGGGATTCCCATGCTGATGCTATCTCTGCTATGAATGTTCAGGTTATTGAAAAGATCCACACTCCCAAGAGAAGTGGGGATATTTTCCGCATTTTATGCCGCAGGGAGGTGTTCTGGATTTTTTTGCTCCAGACCCGCATATCCTCCGGCTTAAACTTTGAGTGGGATGTAAGCAGGGCCGAACTGGGAATAAGAATCAGCCCTGGAAAAAATGTCATACCAGCCCCATAGCATTATTATACCAGCCCAACATCATAACGTCATTATTTTCCTGTTCATGAAAGGGAAAACCATGTATTTTAAAGCACATTTGAAGACTCTATTATATATACAGAAAACAGATAGGAAAGCACATACAGCTTTATATATATATATATATATATATATATATATATATATATATATATATGCAAATTCCAGTTAAAAATGGTAAATCATCAAGGGGGATACCAGGGACTCTGGGAATATAGGGGGGGGGCTCTGGTGACCAGAGACCACCTTCCGCAGAAAGAATACACAAAGGTAAGGGGGTGGGGTTACTCATATAAGGGGGAAACCTTTACATCAATGCCCCCTTACATTATTGTATTCACTCCCCCTTACGTCAGTGACTCCCTTCAGACTGGCCTGGCGGCGCTGTCACTGACCTCCTCTCAGGAGCACCACGCAGGGCTCAGTCAGTCGGCTTCAGCTTGGTGGCTCTGGTTTTATCCTATAGTCTCCTCTCCACAGTCCACACACACCCTACTTCTACTATGACCATCATCCTGGCAGCATTCCCACTCTTGACCCTTCTGTAGGGTCCCACTCAGAGACTGCAGACATGATACAGGAGATAGTCAGAGACTGCAGACATGATACAAGAGATGGTCAGAGACTGCGGACACGATAAAAGAGATGGTCAGAGACTGCGGACATGGTACAAGAGATGGTCAGAGACTGCGGACATGGTACAAGGGATCAATGCAGCCTCACCAGTGCTCATCAAATGCAGCCTCATCAGTGCCCATCAAATGCAGCCTCACTGTGCCCAACAATGCAGCCTCACTGTGTCCAACAATGCAGCCTCACTGTGCCCATCAAATGCAGCCTCACTGTGCCCATCAAATGCAGCTTTATGGTGCCCATGAATGCCGCCTCACTGTGCCCATCATTGCAGCCTCACTGTGCCCATCATCACAGCCTCACTGTGCCCATCATCACAGCCTCACTGTGCCCATCAAATGCAGCTTTACAGTGCCCATGAATGCAGCCTCACTGTGCCCATGAATGCAGCCTCACTGTGCCCATGAATGCAGCCTCACTGTGCCCATCAGTGCACTCTCACTGTGCCCATCATTTCAGCCTCATTGTGCCCATCATCGCAGCCTTACTGTGCCCATCTTTGCAGCCTCGCTGTGCTCATCATCGCAGCCTCACTGTGCCCATGAATGCAGCCCCACTGTGCCCATCAATGCAGCCTCACTGTGCCCATCAATGCAGCCTCACTGTGCCCATTAAATGTAGCTTTATGGTGCCCATCATTGCAGCCTCACTGACTGCGGACATGGTACAAGAGATCAATGCAGCCCCACCAGTGCCCATCAAATGCAGCCTCATCAGTGCCCATCAAAGGCAGCCTCACTGTGCCCATGAATGCAGCCTCATTGTGCCCATCAAATGCAGCTTTACAGTGCCCATGAATGCAGCCTCACTGTGCCCATCAGTGCACTCTCACTGTGCCCATTAATGCGGTCTCACTGTGCCCATCATCACAGCCTAACTGTGCCCATTAATGCAGTCTCACTGTGCCCATCAATGCAGCCTCAGTGTGCCCATCAGTGCACTCTCATTGTGCCCATCATCGCAGCCTCACTGTGCCCATCATCGCAGCCTCACGGTGCCCATGAATGCAGCCCCACTGTGCCCATCAATGCAGCCTCACTGTGCCAATCAATGCAGCCTCACTGTGCCCATTAAATGCAGCTTTACGGTGGCCAACATTGCAGCCTCACTGTGCCCATCATTGCAGTTTCACTGTGCCCATCATTGCAGCTTCACTGTGCCCATCATTGCAGCTTAACTGTGCCCATCATTGCAGCTTAACTGTGCCCATCATTGCCACCTCACTGTGCCCATCATTTCAGCCTCACTGTCTCCATCATTGCAGCCTCACTGTGTCCACCATTGCAGACTCACTGTGTCCATCATTGCAGACTTACTGTGTCCATCATTGCAGCCTCACTGTGTCCATCATTGCAGCCTTACTATGCCCATCATTGCAGCCTAACTGTGTCCAGCATTGCAGCCTAACTGTGCCCATCATTGCAGCTTTACGGTGCCCATGAATGCAGCCTCACTGTGCCAATCAATGTGTCCTCACTGTGCCAATCAAATGCAGCTTTACGGTGCCCATCATTGCAGCCTCACTGTGCCCATCAAATGCAGCTTTATGGTGCCCATGAATGCAGCCTCACTGTGCCCATTAATGCATCCTCAGTGTGCCCATCAGTGCACTCGTACTGTGCCCATCATTGCAGCCTTACTGTGCCCATCAAATGCAGCTTTACGGTGCCCATGAATGCAGCCTCACTGTGCCAATCAATGCAGCCTCACTGTGCCCATCATTGCAGCCTCATTATGCCCATCATCACAGCCTCACTGTGCCCATCAATATAGCCTCACTGTGCCCATCATCACAGCCTCACTGTGCCCATCATCGCAGCCTCACTGTGCCCATCATTGCAGCCTCCCTGACTGTGGACATGGTACAAGAGATCAATGCAGCCTCACCAGTGCCCATCAAATGCAGCCTCGCTGTGCCAATCATTGCAGCTTCACTGACAGCGGACATGATACAAGAGATCAATGCAGCCTCACCAGTGCCCATCAAATGCAGCCTCGCTGTGCCAATCATTGCAGCTTCACTGACAGCGGACATGATACAAGAGATCAATGCAGCCTCACCAGTGCCCATCAAATGCAGCCTCACTGTTCCCAAAAATGCAGCCTCACTGTTCCCAAAAATGCAGCCTCACTGTTCCCATCAAATGCAGCTTTATAGTGCCCATGAATGCAGCCTCACTGTGCCCATCAGTGCACTCTCACTGTGCTCATCAATGCAGCCTCACTGTGCCCATCATCGCAGCCTCACTGTGCCCATCAAATGCAGCTTCACGTTGCCCATGAATGCAGCTTCACTGTGCCCATCAATGCAGCTTCACTGTGCCCATCAAATGCAGCTTTATGGTGCCAATCATTGCAGCCTCACTGTGCCCATCATTGCAGCCTAACTGTTTCCATCAATGCAGCCTCACCGTGCCCATCAAATGCAGCTTTAATGGTGCCCAATAAACAGTATATTTTCAACAGAATCAGTTTCTCCCTCTTAACTGGGTGAGAAAAACATGGGATTATGGGTAAATCTTATACACATAAACACATGTTTTTCCTTGTAGTTAAGAGGGCTGGGCTGGCCTGGAAGGGAGTATTTGTCTTTTAGACACATGCCCCTTCTATGACACTGCAGTGAGAGGCTTGCCTCCACTGCAGCATTTTTATTGGACAGCTGGGACCAATGGTACTTTACCATTGGTCCAAGTCTCCAAGCTGTTCATTGAGCTCAGTGCCTCTGACAAGAAGTGAGAGGCACTGTGAGCTCAACCTCTTAGTCTGCTGCAAACAGAATGTGTCAGTTTCTATTTAAAGTGGCCACTCTGTATTTAGCTTCTGACAGGCTGCATAAGGAGCCCCATATCTCTGGAACCATATGTCATAGGAGCCCCAAATTTTTACCAGTGGTGGGATAGGACTTAGGCTACAAGTGATTCCAGGTCGCCAAGCTCTGATCCTTGAAGCTCGGTTTTTTTATACCCTGCCTCACCTGTCTCCCCTGACTGCACGTTTCTGGTATTGTTGTTCAAAATGTTATTAGTGTTGCTTATCAAGATAAGGGGAGAGCTGATCCCACCACCCTACATCTGTGTGGGGTAGGAGTGTCCTCTACTTAGAGATTTGGTAGGTCAGTCTTCCTTTGGGTTTTGAAGAAGCACATTGTTTGTGTGAAACAACGTCACCCCTTGGTCCGTTGTTTTAGTCCTGGTGGCAGTCTTTCAATAAACCTGTTGGACGGATGTTGGTGTGCAGATAATTTTTCTCACTTGGTCTGCCTGCCCCTGAAGTCCAGCTTATGCAACTTCCTGTGATGGGGTGGCAACGATGCTGCACTGCTCTTAAATTCAGAGCAGTGTTGGCACTCTTACGTAGGCTGAGCCTTTTTGCATCACAGTGGGATGGAAAAACATTACAGGGGCATGTCACAGTAGCCTGCTGTTATAATCTCATGTCCTAAAATAGCTTTTATAGGTCATCAATGCAGGAATCATATATACAGTGGTGTGAAAAAGTGTTTGCCCCCTTCCTCATTTCCTGTTCCTTTGCATGTTTGTCACACTTAAGTGTTTCGGAACATCAAACCAATTTAAACAATAGTCAAGGACAACACAAGTAAACACAAAATGCAATTTGTAAATGAAGGTGTTTATTATTAAAGGTGAAAAAAAATCCAAACCATCATGGCCCTGTGCGGAAAAGTGATTGCCCCCCTTGTTAAAACATACTATAACTGTGGTTGTCCACACCTGAGTTCAATTTCTCTAGCCACACCCAGGCCTGATTATTGCCACACCTGTTCACAATCAAGGAATCACTTAAATAGGAGCTGCTTGACACAGTAAGGTCCACCAGAAGATCCTTAAAAGCTACACATCATGCCGAGACCCAAAGAAATTCAGGAACAATTGAGAAAGAAAGTAATTGAGATCTATCAGTCTGGAAAGGGTTATAAAGCCATTTCCAAAGCTTTGGGAATCCAGCGAACCACAGTGAGAGCCATTATCCACAAATGGCGAAGACATGGAACAGTGGTGAACCTTCCCAGGAGTGGCCGGCCGCCCAAAATTACCCCAAGAGCGCAGCGACGACTCATCCAAGAGGTCACAAAAGACCCCACAACAACGTCCAAGGAACTGCAGGCCTCACTTGCCTCAGTTAAGGTCAGCGTTCATGCCTCCACCATCAGGAAAAGACTGGGCAAAAATGGCCTGCATGGCAGAGTTCCAAGGAGAAAGCCACTGCTGAGCAAAAAGAACATCAAAGCTCGTCTCAATTTCTCCACAACACATCTTGATGATCCCCAAGACTTTTGGGACAACATTCTGTGGACCGATGAGACAAAAGTGGAACTCTTTGGAAGGTGTGTGTCCAAGTATATCTGGCGTAGAAGGAACACTGCATTTCAGAAAAAGAACATTATACCAACAGTAAAATATGGTGGTGGTAGTGTGATGGTCTGGGGCTGTTTTGCTGCTTCAGGACCTGGAAGACTTGCCGTGATAAAAGGAACTATGAATTCTGCTGTCTACCAAGAGATCCTGAAGGAGAATGTCCGACCATCTGTTCGTGTACTCAAGCTGAAACGAACTTGGGTTCTGCAGCAGTGATCCTAAACACACCAGCAAGTCCCCCACCGAATGGCTGAAGAAAAACAAAATGAAGACTTTGGAGTGGCCTAGCCAAAGTCCTGACCTGAATCCTATTGAGATGTTGTGGTATGACCTTAAAAAGGCCGTTCATGCTCGAAAACCCTCTAATGTAACTGAATTAGGACAATTCTGCAAAGATGAGTGGGCCAAAATTCCTCCAGGACGCTGTAAAAGCCTCATTGCACGTTATCGCAAACGCTTGGTTGCAGTTGTTGCTGCTAAGGGTGGCCCAACCAGTTATTAGGTTTAGGGGGCAATCACTTTTTCACACAGGGCCATGATGGTTTGGATTTTTTTTCACCTTTAATAATAAACACCTTCATTCACAAATTGCATTTTGTGTTTACTTGTGTTGTCCTTGACTATTGTTTAAATTGGTTTGATGTTCCGAAACACTTAAGTGTGACAAACATGCAAAGGAACAGGAAATGAGGAAGGGGGCAAACACTTTTTCACACCACTGTATTTATATATTTATTCAAATTGCCATAAATTTGCTGTTTAGAGGTTAAATAATCCAAAGATGCCTCTCCAGAAAGTGTCTTCTTGTATATGACAAGCTTATCCTACATAGTCATATCCTTCTCATATAACAGATGTGATAGAAAAAAGTTTTTTTCACTGCATGTGGGCAAATCCATCCATCAGTCAATTAAATGGAACACTTGCTTACTGTAAGCAAAAACTAACGGCTTACACTTGGCAGTCTCTAAATTTAACTGAATTTATGGTTCCTGTTCTATTTATGATGTATGTACAACAGTTACTGAATATCAATCTTTTTTTTTTGCATTGTGCACGCTGTAAGTATTTAACGTACAGTGGAAATAACTTTTAATCCAAAGACAAACGTTATGCAAAATGGAACAGTTTTAAGGCACACACAGCATGATGATATACTTAAAGGCATTGATGGCTACTTGAGGTAATTGTATTGATCAAGCAGGTTTAAGTGCATGGCAGATGTGACAGGTTTACAACCTTTACATATCTAGCAGAAAAGTCCAACATCTCCAGTGGGTGAGATTATTTTCTAATCCTTACCTAATGAATTTGTGAAAGAGTTATATTTTTCCAGATTTCCATTTATACATAAACGTTTAAGGTATACCTAAGGGCAAAACCTTTTTTTTTGGTTTTGGAAAGAGTGGAGATGGATTAGAACACCTGTTAGGGTTTATTGTTGTCTGGGCCCTAGTTAAAGCTGATCTCCAAATTTCTTTTAACAAGAACTGAATAGATCATGTGTACAATGTTGCTCTGTTGTCTGCAGATCTTCGGATATTCTGTGTTTAGTTGTGGCTTTGTATCATGTGACACTCTGTATAGTCTAGCTGTAGAATAAGGGCCTTCCACAGCCACTTCCTGCAGCATCTCTAGCCTAAAACACACCCCTCTGTAGTTTTGGACTCTGCAAATGATGGAACTTCCTTCACAGTTCTGATGGTGGGTGGGATGGAATATATCCTATTCTTAATTAGCATTCAGTCCCTCCCAGTCACACCTACAGGAAGAGTCCAAACCTCCCAAGTCCTGCCTCACAGATCATAGCATTATTCAAAATCACATACTACACGCCTTCATACACAGACTGTTCTGATAGCTAGCTGTGTTGCTATTAGGAGGGATAAAAAGACAGCCCTGGTACACACAGCACCACATGAATATCACATGACTTCCAGCGCTACTATCACAGACTATCACACAGAAATTGTGTGTTTTTTCTTGCGGATTTCCCTGCATTCGTAAATGCACGAATGTGAGCGAATGGTAACCCAAGCACAACATGTGTTTCCATGAATTTTTGAAATTCAGGTTGCCACTTGTTGCTCAGATGGTAATGAAGCCTAAATGGTAACACATTGCTACGCATTTTCAAACACATGGCAAAGCATGTGTTTTTTTGCAGCTTGCTGCGCATTTGGAAAAGCGCAGATGTAAACGAATGGTAATGCAAGCACACTGCTAATTGCCACAACTTTTCTAAGCGCACAGAAAAGTATACATTTTCTTGCAGGTTGCTGTGCATTCAGAAATGTACAGATGCGTATGAATGGTAACACAAGCACAACGAGCATGGCCGTGCATTTTTGAAAAAGCATGGCATGGTGTGCATTTTCTTGTGGGTTGCTGTACATTCGGAAATGCACAGATGCAAATGAATGGTAACGCAAGAGTGTCATGTGTTTTCTTGTGGATTTCCATGCATTTGGAAATGTGCAGATGTGAACGAATGGTAATGCAAACACGACGTGTGTTGCCATTTGTTTTCTAAACACATGACAAAGCACATGTTTTCTTTGCTGGTTGCTGTGCATTTGGAAACGTGTAAATGAGAACACAACCTAAATGGTTGCTACATTGCTGAGCGTTTTGGAAACACATGGCAAAGGGTGTGTTTTTTGTTATTGCAGGTTGCCATGTGCTCAGAAACACGCAGATGCAAACAAATGGTAATGCAAGCAAGCCGCACGTTGCCAAATGTATTTGAAATGCTCAACAAAGCATGCATTTTCTTGCGAGTTGCCGTCCATTCAGAAAAGCGCAGATGCAAATGAATGTCAACACAAGTGTGATGCGCTTTGCGTGCATTTTTAAAATGTGCCGCAAAGTGTGTGTTTTTGTGCAGATTGCCACACATGCCTTGCTATGTGTTTTTATAACGCACACCAAAGTGCGTGCTTTCTGTGCTGGTTGAAACATGACATACATTGCTGCGCATTTTCTAAATACAACACAAAGCATACATTTTTTATTTCAGGTTGCCGTGGATTTGGAAACAGGCAGATGGGAATGAATGGTAACGCAAACGTAATTTTGTTTTCGAAACACACGGCCAAGCATGCATTTTCCTGCAGGTTGTCATGCACTCGGAAATATGCAGATGAGAATGCAGCCTAAATGGTAATGAAAGTGTGACGTGCATTGCCACGCATTTTAGCAATGCACACCAAAGTTGCCATGTATTCAGAAACACGCAGATGCAAACCCAGCCTAAATGACACCGTGAGAGCGACGCATGTTTGCTGGGCGTAGCCATGCATTTTCTGAATGGGTTGCATGATGCAAGCAGGCATGAGTGCCCTCTTAGTAAGTGGCAGTGGGGGAAGAGGGGGATGGGGGGCTGCTCTTTGCAAAACCATTACACAGAGCAGGGAAGTATAACAAAACATTCAAATTTTTACTTATTACTTGCCGCTGTGTCCTTCTTGGGTCTGCGCCGGCGCACCTTCGGGGGGGGGTGTCGGGCTGCGCCAATCTGTCCGCTGTTTTCCGCCCCTTTTGGCCTTGGTGCATGCTGTGGGTTTCCTCCCCTTTTCCCGCTCCCCTGTGATGCGGGTGGCGGGGGCGGGGGCGCGGTCCCCACCCACCCGCATCACGCTGTAGGTGCCGGGTGTGGGGCGCCCTTGTGGCGCCGTCCATCCGTGCGCTTGTCATCCTGGGCAGACACTTGGGAGGGTAGGGCAGGCGCTAATCGCCGGACGGCTGAGCCGCCTAGGTGAAAGCGCTCCTCCCTCCTCTGCTGTAATTGCCCAGCTGGGCGCGGGGGGCGGGACTGGGACGGTGCACCTATATGGGCATCTCCAGAGTCAGGGTGAAACACATTACTTTCTTGCATTGAGGCGACCACATTCACGCCTATGGATCATGGCCATTTATTGTTCACACCAGGTACATTCTCCTTTCTTAGTGTCATTTCTTCACCTCCTTTCTCTTTTTTGCCCTTTTTTTTTATCCTTTTTCCCTTTTGATTTTGTGCCTTTTTTGCTTCCATTATATATCCTTATTTTCTTTCCCTTATTACTTTTCTCTCACTCAACTTTTTTTCACCTTCCAATTTTCTGCACTTCATTTCACTTCCTCAACACATAGCTCTTTTTAGCAACAGCCTATAATATTTACATTTGCACTCACTGCATATACTTTCTCACATAGGTTTCCCCTATGGGTTTCCCAGCTCACAACATTTACACACACCCACTCTGGATATGTCTGTGGTGGTTGCCATCATATCTATGAATAGTTTGGCCTTTGGGACCTTGTTCAGCGGCTCTTTGGCGGTGCTTGATGCTGCTCCCTCGATGCGCGGATGCAGATGTGAGTAGGATGCATGACCCTCAATAACCTTATTTATTTAATATTTTTCAATTATTAGCTCCCTAACTAAATAAATATATAATTTTTTTTGTAATCTATATAGATTAATTCCATGGTTACACCTCCTGATGAGCGGCTATATGTCCGCGAAACGCGTCAAGCCTTCATTAATTTTTTATCTTCACTTCAATCATGTAACATCAAGATATATGATTTTATTTATTTATAATTGGATATGACTCATGTAATATATGCATTAATTGTTACTATTATTTTTCTCAAGGTTTGAACTGTGTTACTGTATATACTTTATGTCGACTCCATGCTTATTATGTAGAGGCTTTTGATGCCCAAAATGTTTTTTAGAGGCTTGATGCCCAAAATGTTTGATAATGGATTATGGATTATAAAACATAAATAAATAAAATTTTCCAGTCGCTTGACCAACTTTTTTACTGCAGTGGGCTTCATATAAAGTCCCACCTCTCCCTCTCTCCCCCCTCTCATTTTTATATTACACAGAGCAGGGAAGTATGACAAACCATTACACAGCGTAGGGAAGCATAACAAACCATTACACAGAGCAGGGAAGTATAACAAACCATTACACAGAGCAGGGAAGTATAACAGACCATTACACAGAGCAGGGAAGTATAACAAACCATTACACAGAGCAGGGAAGTATAACAAACCATTACACAGAGCAGGGAAGTATAACACATCATTACACAGAGCAGGGCAATATGACAATCCATTACACAGAGCACTGAAGTATGACAATCCATTAGACAGAGCAGGGAAGTATGACAAACAATTGCACAGAGCAGGGGAGTATAACAAACCATTGCACAGATCAGGGCAGTATGGCAATCCATTACACAGAGCAGGGAAGTATAACAGACCATTACACAGAGCAGAGAAGTATGACAAACCATTACACAGAGCAGGGAGGTATGACATGTTTATTATTATTTTTAAAGTAATATAAGTAAAATAATTGCCTTTAAAATCACTTACATTTTCTGACCAAAGTAACACTTCCTGCTTCTTCCCTCTTCACTGCAGAAAGGAATGGAGTGTGAGCGGGGATAACCCAATTCCATTCCTCCCCCAATCACCACCCACATGAAGGCCCAGAAACACCCACAGTAACCCTTAGACCCACCCACATCAACTCCCACAGCTTCTACAAGTGACTCCTATAGCCCTGAAACTACAGAGGCTCAAAGGATCATGGGACATGTAGTATCAGGACTGACAAAGCAAGGAAACAGGAAGTTAGAAATTCAGCCACGAGAAGTGACATCACAGACGCAGAAACCTGCTTTATACAGCTAAAATAGGTAAGATAAAGATAAACTGACACTGGGGTTGTGATTCATTTACATACACAATGCATCTGTTGTTTTAGGGAGGAAAAGCTGGAGTGTTTTCTTAAAGGACATTCACCCCATCCTGCCCATGTATTTAAACTGCTCTACTGCCGAGGGCAATAGGCCAGTAGAAGGAGCTGTGAGCTCCGAGCATGTAGCCTGTACATTCTCTATCCTCAGCTTGGATGCCCGCCCTGTTGTGGTGACGTCACTTCCACTTCGGCATTCCAGACTGGTCAGCGTGGAGCTTCCTGTCAAGTGTATACTGCAGAGAAGCCTGTGACCAAATTCCACACCCCTGTGGCCAAGGGATTGTTACCGGAGCCCACAGAGCGGCATCAGAGTACCTCAGCACACCCTCATCCCTAAAAGGCATCTTCATATCATGAACCTGTAAGTGTACATCTTACACTAAAATTCTGCAAGCAGTAGGACTATTTCAGTTGGCGCCCCCCCTTTTTAACTCCTTTTTAGCTGACAGAGGTAATGGACATCCTCTGAGGATGGCTGCCTCCTTCCCATAATAGATCTTAGTATTGATTGACTAAGATGTGCTATTAAAGCCACCATTGCACCATTGTTTACAAGAGCATCACACTATTTGGAGCGCCAGAATCCTCTCCTTTTTATGGATGTCCCAATACTTTTGACAATATAGTGTATTTTCTCCCACTGATCAGCACTAAGGGGTACAGTATTGCTGACCACTGCACTCTGTACACAGGGGTTGATTTACTAAAACTGGGGAGTTGAAAATCTGATGCAAGTGTGCATGGCGCCACAGGGATAATGCCCAACACAAATATTCCCAAAGTATGTGTACTATTAATGTTTTTCTACTTCCCTTTGGAAACAAATCTTTTTATGGTACAGATCACTCCTATGACCCCGAAGAAGCCAATGTTGGCGAAACATGTCGGTCGAATGTATTCCAACTAAAGTTTCATCTGTACCATTGACCTGTATTCATATATAGGTCCTTCATCAATCTATGTTACCTTGAATTTCAATAGGCTGTGTATCATACCTGCTGAGTGAGAATTTCTCCTTATATCTCACACAAGCGGGTATTTTTATATATGTGTGTATACTTTCTATTAATAAACTATAATATTTTTTTTTATTGAAACCCATGAGTGCTCCCTTGATACTTGGTACCGCAATAATCCCCTATTCTATCCTCGCTTATTTCCCTATCAATCAACTCTGGGATGAGGTACCTTTCTAAGTGAGATTTCCTAGCCTACCATTTCTAATAATTTTGCCCAATTCTGTTATTTTGGACAGTTAGGAAGCAGATGATGTGAACATGAAAAAGTGGGTGGAGCTCCGCTTTAAGTTAGAAGCTGATTGGCTACCACTTCAGTTTTAGTAAATCAACCCCACAGTGCTGTATCTTACAGGGCCCTTGCCCCTGTACTCACCATGTTGTACATTATACTCCTGACCCCTGCATGGCACTTGCTATAATGTACATTATACTCCTGACCCCTTCACTGTACACGTCATGTTGTATGTTATACTCCCGACCCAATGCTGCATTATGTTGTTAAGGTGGACAACACAGTCCTAACTATTTTGATTACATAAAACCTATCTTTGGCACTTACAAAAACCTTCAACCCATCAGCAGTCAGGAAAGGTCAATGTCAAATTAAGTTTTTTAAATATTTGAAGCCAAATGTGATTGCAGAGTACTTGGTGCTTATCACTGTATTCTCTGAAAGAGCTGCTGGGTTGCTTTAAATAGACACGTTATATAGAATGTACAGGCTGAAAGTTGTAGCTAGTTGAATTAATACATAAGGGAAAAATACCTTTTTGGCCATGTTTTTGCTTGTGTTTTGATAATTCTTGAAGGAATATACAGTTCTTTTTTGAATTATTTTGTACAATAGTTTAACAATATGCCTATTGTGGAACCGCACCCATTTTACATGAATGCACCTCTCCCAATTAAGTTATATCCTCTGCCTAAAATTCCTTGCTGGATGTACAGCAAAAAGGGGCCACTGGAATTTTGTTTTCGACTTGTTAGCAAGTATGCATTTTTGAACTGCAGTAAACACCTATCATTATAACTGCACCTTAACCACCTGACCATTTGGCTGGCCAAAGACTGGAGCACTTTTTTTGCGATTTGGCACTGCGTCGCTTTAACTGACAATTGCGCGGTCGTGCGACGTGGCTCCCAAGCAAAATTGACGTGCTTTTTTTCCCACAAATAGAGCTTTCTTTTGGTGGTATTTGATCACCTCTGCGGTTTTTATTTTTTGCGCTATAAACAAAAAAAAGTGACAATTTTGAAAAAAAAAAAGCTATATGTTTTTACTTTTTGCTATAATAAATATCCCCAAAAATATATAAAAAAAAAATGTTTTCCTCAGTTTAGGCCGATACTTATTCTTCTACATATTATTGGTAAAAAAAATCGCAATAAGCTTTTATAGATTGGTTTGCGCAAAAGTTATAGCATCTACAAAATAGGGGATAGTTTTATGGCATTTTTATTAATAATGTTTTTTCACTAGTAATGGCGGGGATCTGTGATTTTTATCGTGACTGCGATATTATGGGGGACACTTCGGACACATTTGGTGCTATTTTGGGACCATTCACATTTATACAGCGATCAGTGCGATTAACAATACATTGACTACTGTGTAAATGTGACTGGCAGTGAAGGGGTTAATCAGGAGGGGGCGCTGCAGGGGTTAAGTGTGTCCTAGGGATGGTGGGGAGGGGCTACGTGTGTCATGACACTGATCACCGCTCCCGATCACAGGGAGCTGTGATCAGAGTCAGTTTCATTAGGCAGAACGGGGAGATGCTTGTTTACATCAGCATTTCCCCGTTCCTCCTCTCCGCGAGACGATTGCGAGTATTGCCGCGGACATCGAGACCGCGTGACCCGCAATCACACTCACAGAGCTCGCCGCGCGCGCGCGCAAGCCGCTTCTTAAAGGGCAACGTACTGGTACGTGATTCTGCCTGCACGTGCCCTTCTGCCGCAATATATCTACGTGAAGCGGTCGGCAAGCGGTTAAAATTAACAAAAGCTGTTCTTCATAAGAACATTGCTGGTATGCATGTTTGAGTCCAAAAACATTAGCTGAAAGAGTGTTACAAGGTGACTTGTATAGTCTGTCAATGCACTGAAAAGAACTCAATACAAAATTAGAAGGAAACAAGATTTTCTTTTGGAAAGAAGCTGGTAACACGACAAATGTGCTTTTAGTTCATCATATCGTACATCTGAAAGTACAATGAAAGAACATAGTCAATACATTGACATTGCCCTCCACTGCTGGCTCTGAGCATAAACCCTGCTGTGTTATGAAGCATTACCATTCAGTAGCAGAATTAATAATACACATTCATTTTTTCACTTCTCAGTGGGACGTCTGTATAAAGTGGTCATTCTCAATGGAAGGTATATCCTGTGGATGCATGAAATTAATCATTGCTGCTGGATGTCAGAAAAGCCCATTAGGTATTAAAGATTGTCTTCCTCAGTATAAATCAGGAATCTTAGCTTCCTAAGAAACTGGGGATTTGTCTTTCTTTTAGCAACTCATTCTTTTTATTTATGGACCATAACAAATAGCTTTAGTAAGTTTTCAATCGCTTTACAACAGGTTTTCTCTGCTAGTTGGCAGCTTAGAAACGTTGCATTAATACGGAGAAGTGAAACTACAAATAAAATGAAGTCTATAGGCTAGTGTCTTTTTTTTTTTTTTTTTCAATAAGCTCCTTAAAATATATTTTAATATGAGGCTGAAGGATAAAAAAAAAAAAAAATGCCAGTAACTATCTGTCAAAAGTGCCGTGACAGGTCCTTGGACAAGAATGACACAGTTATATGGGGCTCCTATTGGGGACAGACATGATTAGGCTACTGTCTGCACAGGGTCCTAGGAAGGAAGTCTCCTGAGGTTGGATAAACGAGGACTCTTTCACAGATTACAAAGCGCACAGGAGTAGGCAGGACTTCGACCCTGTGAGAATCAATCTAAGGAAGCGAAACGCCATAGAATGGTTTCCTGTGTACTGCGTGGGAAAAACAACTAAGTGCAAATTCAAGGCAACAATGAGACAATTAAAAATGATAAACAGGAAAATAGCATGAGATCACAAAATCAATAGTGTGAGTTTGCAGCAAACAGGGAGACCTAGCAGAAGGAATAAGAATCACAACACTACATGTAATCCAACTCTGTAATGCTGCTAACGGCAATGACCGCCCTTTCCCAGGCGCTAGCACATTGTGGAACATTGTATAGTTACCTATTCCATTTACTGGGCTTGCAGGAGTCCAGCAACTATTCAAAAGGACAGATTTGATTGCAATTACAGAGCATAGCTCTCTCATTACACTGTCTTCCAAAATTACATTTTAAGTACTTGGTACTTAAAGGAAAAGGGCTTGAATAATTAAAAGTAATAATGTGTGGCTGCTTGACACCTGCATGGCCATTTAGACCCTTGTTAAGTGTGCGGCAGCGGAATTAAAAGAATAAGAAATACTTGTAATTGCTGCAGAGTGTAGAATGGTGACCACATTTAATGTGCTGAAAGGTAGTCGGAGAAGGACATCTGTCACAGTAGTTGGTAACACAATCACAGATCTTATTTCACCTGTAGTTTAAGCCACACTTATGCTGGCCATATGTGCTGGTTGACCCTGCATAATCCCCTATTCACCTGACATACACATCCATTAGCAGTTTCAGGACGGGAATTGTCCAACATAAATATTCAGTGTATGTTCAGTGCATGCTGTGGAATCCTCCATTACTATTTATACAAGTAAGTACATGTGGAGCTGGCTCATCTCTCAATGTATAAGCACAAATTAAACCCTACTGGGCATCATTTTCCTGCTGGATTGTAATGGAGTTGTTAAATTGTCTGTCATACAATATCTTACCAGCCATATTTTTTTTACAGAAGCCAACCTACCAACAATAAAAAATAAAAAAGTTTGCTATTTCATTATTTTTACGTTCCCTTAAAGGGTAAATCCATCCAACAGTTATATTTCACTTATAGTTACAGTGTGTAGGCTGAATTAGCTGGTGGCTTCTTATGCCTCTTTAGGAGATCCAATGACATGACCTCCCTGCCATAGTTCCTGGCTTTATTTCCACTCGTTGTCAAGTTTTAGGTGTTGCCATCCATCTTTGGATGCGCCCACTCCTCTAGTTGCACTTAAAGTGGTGGGACACCCTGAAAACAAAAACCTAAAAAAAATGTTAGTAACAATTTAAAATGAAAAAAAAAAAAATTATTTTTTTACTTACCAGAAATGGCTGTTGCTAGGCAGATCATCCTAATCTGCCTCCTCCAGCGCCGCGGTGATCTTCTCTCCTTCCGTCTTCTAGTGAATGGGGCGCGGTGTCTTATGGGAACTATGTCCCACAACACATCGCGTTCCCCATTCACAAATTAGACTCACGCATGCACACTAGGCCGCGCGCCGACTCGCGCATGCGCAGTAGGAAACGGTAAGACGTTTCCCTTACTGAGGATCGCAGCACTGGAACCGGATCGCTGAGGGACAGCTCGTCCACCACGACCGACATTGCGAGCTCCCTGGGAGGGTAAGTGTACTTATTAAAAGTCAGCAGCTCCTTTTTTTTTAGCTGCTGACTTTTAAAAAACATTTTTGTAAGGTGAAACACCCCTTTAAATAAAAATAAATACAAAACTCCACAGGATGTGGAAGGAGGACTGCTTTGTCCTTGCTGTGATGTGTGCAGATATGATGAATCAGGTGAGATCTAAAATATCAACTAGGTGATTTCAAGCCAAAATGAACTTTCAGTTTAAGGCGTGATTCACATGTGATTTGAGATGTGATTTGTGTCACACAGAATTGCTTGAAAATGGAAGTCATATTGGGGCTGATTTACTAAATGCAATTAGACTCTGCAAGTGCAGTTGCTCCAGAGCTTAGTAAATGAGGGGAAGCTCTGCTGACCTATATTATGCAATCACTTGCAAGCAAAATTGCTGTGTTTTTTTTTTTTTCCTTGTATGTGATTGGGTAATTTTTTGCAAAGTGAAGCTTTACCACATTTACTAAGCTCTGGAGCAACTGCACTTGCAAAGTGCACAGTCTACTTGCCTTTAGTAAATCAACCCCAATGTTTTCCAGTGAGTGCATATACCTAAGGGGGAGCACGAGAAGTCACTTCATTTGTTGCACAGAAGTCGTATCACTTGGAAACCAGCACAAGTCACTTTTATGGGAATATGGACACTTGATATTGAGAGATTGTTTGCCATATATATATTCAAATACAAATGGACTGAATACTTACCATTGCTATACACTTAATTTATTGTCTTCACTTGATTCACTTGTAAATAAGCAGTATATTTTGCTACATAGTTTTTCTTGATATGTCAATGTCACTTGGTTACTAGTAATTAGTTGCATTGTGGTAATATGTACATTTGATGTGGATAGAGCATTTTCACTGTTTATTCACTTTTATTGATTGGTTGCAGCCACCAATCAGTGTCTTCTGACGCCTCTGTCAGAATGCAATGTTTCAGCAGGAGGGATTCCTCCATCTACCTCGCTTGTGTGGATAGGGAAATTCATAATTTTTTTTTTCATTTAGTTTGCTTGCTGGACAAACAGAAACAAATCATCTAAGGCCAGCTTAAGGCCTAGTACACACATGCCGAATGTCGGGTGACATTCGGCTTATGTGTATGTCAGCTGATCTGACAGAAGCCAGCCGTTTGTCTGGCTTCTGTCAGACTAGCATGCTGGAAAACTAGCAGCCGACTGACTTGTTCTGGTGGGGGCCTGTCAGAACACAATAGAACAGCAGGAGAGATCACTGTACTAACATTGCATTGTTAGTACAGTGATCACTGTACTAACATTGGATTGTTAGTACAGTGGCTTTGACCGGAGCTGTCCATTTTTTTTCGTTCAACGCGCTAGTGGTGTGCACTAGGCTTAAAGTGCATGTAAACCCCATTCATGAAATTTGACCTAGGTACATATATCTGCAGTGTTTACTTATCTCTCTCCAAAGCCCTAAGGCCTGTGTCTTTCTGCTGCTCTGTTCCTCTGTTATCAGCATGATAACTTCTGACAAGCAGCTGAAAATTTGTGTCGTGGAGGGAACTTAGAGACAGATAAGCAGAGAGCTAGTCTATTCACAGCACAGCTCAGCTCTGCAATTATCTTTGTTTCTCTGTGGGGGGGTTGCCTTTCCTTCAATCAGCTGTCACACAGTGTATGCCTGGACTCCACACCCAGTGCTGGAACAGGAAGAAACATTTCTAACAGGATGTGCACTTTCTAAACAGTATGTAAAGCTGAAGACAGCAGATATATATGTAAAACTTATATAGGGAGATTTGTTTCATCTCTGTGTATCATCTGTGGCTGTTCACTTGACTGGGTATAGGATGATGTCAGTTATGATGAAACTAGTAGGGTGGAGTTTATGTTCTTTCACACCACGCTAGTTTGTTATTCGACCTGCAGATTCTTTTATCCACAATATTTATTCATGTCTTTTTGGACTTGAGAATTTTATATTATTTTTCAATAAACCATCACAGTTTTATGCTATGTTGGCAATCGTTTCCTCTCTTTTTTGTACCATACCTTGGAGTGAGGGATAAAGGGAGTAACCAGTGGAGTGGATACCGACATTATCCTGTCTATATCCAGAGGATGAATCCTATAATGTGGAGTCTAGCCATCTGGTAAGGGCACAGCCTTTTCTTATCACGGTAAAAGGGGGCACTTTGGGTGTTTAGTCATATAGCATCCTTGAGACAAGACCACTAAGGATATTTACCATATCATATTCAGGGCTGGGCTCAGCCCTTCCTTCTCTGAGCTGGCTGCTCAGCTGTTGGCTAATTGCCAGCTCCTATCTCTCCACAGTTACTTAACTGTTGATGATATCCCGCTCGTCAGTCCTGCCTACTTAAGCTGTCCAGTCCAGAGGAGCTCTGCCTTCGCCTTGGTCAACATCACAGAAACTATCTCCTGCGATCCTGTTTAAGACTTGCTTTGCCGACTTCCCTTCTGGCTCCAGATCCTGCTTGCTGTTCCAGGACATTGATCCCTGACTTCTGGCTTGGCTGACTATCCGTTCTGGTTACTGAACTTTGGCTATGTTTTGACTACGTTTTTTCTTTTTAATTTTATTATTAAACAAGTGTGATTTAACTGTACTTCTGTCTCGGCCTGATTTCATGGTTTCTGACAATTATTTATTTTGGACTTTTTCATGGACTGATCACTGTTATTTAATTCAATTGGTTATCATTTTACATTATCGCAACAATTTTTTTTATTTTTCATAGGAGAGGGTTTACATCCACTTTAAGGGTCTTTCTCTGCAGTATGCTGGTAGGGGACAAACTTTTCTACTCAGGCTGCTTTCTAAAGAAAAGAGATTCGAAAACAATGCACATCTTTTGTTTCGATGCACCTGGAATGCAGCTAATTTAAACTGAAAATTCATGTTGGACTTTTATCTACCAACCACTGAAATATCAGTTTTGGGTAGATTGATTGATAAACATTAATTTATCTTTGATGAGAACACAGTCTTACTTAGGCCCTGTTGTTTTTGTATGCTGGTAGCACAAATAAAAAGAGTGCCGGGTGCTTTCAAGTATCTATTCACCTGGGCTATAAAAAGTATGATTTTTGTAAAGCAACCTATTTTCTTTACTGATCTTCAGAAATAAGAATTCATCTTGACAGAGGTCCAATACAGCAATACGCTCCTAAAGTAATTGCATATACAGTAAATAACTGTTGCTTCAATGTTATACTGTAGTATGCAGAGTTACGTAGCCAAGCAGCAGTTTAGAATACACACTGTACAGAAGTGGAGGCATTCCAGAGTGCTTATATTATCTGTACTGTCTGCACCCATATCGTAAATTCTTTAAGTGCTCAGATAAAACTACACAGTAAAGAGCTTATTGATGTTGCTGGAAGCGTTAACGTAATGGAATCATCTCAGATATTTTCTTTTTAAAGCACCCTGGTAATTAATTCATAAGGTGAGGCTCTTGGAATAGTGTCTGAAAACATTTTCACTTCGATTTAAACTGATACACAGAAAAGTGTACAGCAGCCTTGACCTGAGGATCCTATAAGGGGGGATTGTTTGTCTTTTAAATCACCGGGGAATACAGTGGAGCTATGAATTATGGCTAATATATTTATAGAAGCCTGACACCGAAAGATAAGTTGAAAGTGATAATGTGCATACATATGTTATCAGAAATAATGATAGATAAGCTTTCTTCTATGATAAAAAAGCCAGAGGGGATTGCAACAAAGATCTTGCAGTCAAAACAAATGTTTAAGAAGGGTGGGAATATGTTTCACAGGCATTACTTGCTAAATAATGGTTTCCAGGATGGCTAGTGCAGTCTATAGGGCTCAATTAAAAATGAAAAGCTGTTTTAATTAACCATACTCAGCTGATATCCAGCATCAATAAAGCAAACATTATTTTTATTCTATGTTAGCAGTCTTCCAGGATGGATAGATAAAGAGTTAGGCCCCTTTCACACCTAAGCGTTTTTCAGGCGCTACATCGCTAAAAATAGTGCCTGTATAGCGCCTGAAAAAAGCGGGTCCTTTCACTCCAGTGTGAAAGCCGGAGGGCTTTCACACTGGAGCAGTGCGCCAGCAGGACAGTAAAAAAAAGTCCTGCTAGCAGCATCTTTGGAGCGGTGAAGGAGCGGTGTATTCACCGCCCCTTTACCGCAATACCGCCGGCAAAGCGCCACTTTGCGGGGGGTTTTAACCCTTTTTTGGCCGCTAGCGGGGGTTAAAACCGCCTGCTAGTGGCCGAATACCGTGGCTAAAACGACAGTAAAGCAGTGCTAAATATAGCACTGCTTTACCACCGCCGCCCCCCCACCGCCCAGTGTGAAAGGGGCCTTATAGAAAGCCTGAAATTGAAACTTTTTCTAGAGAAAATGGTGCTGCAATTTTTCCACCAGTGACCAATTGCTAAGGTCTTTGGTCACATGATCCCTAAACCAATCACTCTGATTCTTCCCACTCTAATGCCACCTAAAGAGTAATTCCACTTTTGTTGGGAAAAAAAACTCCCAAAAAAATCTCCTCTGGGTGATTAATAAGCAATGCAGGGATTTTAACAAACGTTGTTGCAGATTCTAACCTTGAAGAAAAATCTGTTTGTTCTTTTATGTCTTTTGTATACTGATTCTGAATGGGAGTGATTTTTTTCACTGGTAATCAGCTGGTGCACTTGCAGTGCTCTAATGAAGATAATGGCAGGGTCTGAATCATTTAGAAGTGATTAACCTTATTATTATTATTATTAACGATTTATATAGCGCCAACAGTTTACGCAGCGCTTTACAATGTAGAGGGGGGACAGCACAATTACAGTACAATACAGAAGGGACAGGAGGGCCCTGCTTGTAGAGCTTACATTCTAAAGGGAGGGGGTGGTGGTACAAAAGGTAATAGATGCAGGGAATGATTTGATGGGGTTGTTAGGTGGGTGTGGGATAGGCTTCCCTGAATAAGTGAGTTTTCAGGGATCTCCTAAAGGTGGGCAGGTTAGGGGCTGAGCGGATATACCAGGGCAGGGAATTCCAGAGGATGGGAATGGCTCTGGAGAAGTCCTGAAGACGAGCATGAGAGGAGGTAACAAGGGAGCTAGAGAGCAGGAGGTCCTGGGAGGAGCGGAGGGGACGATTTGGGTGATATCTGCAGATGAGGTTGGTGATGTAGCTGGGGACGATGTTGTGGATGGCCTTGTATGTTGTCGTTATAGGAACCTTATAGGAACATCTCAACAAAAATGACATTTTTGTTTTAGAGGATGCCTAAAATCAGACTTGTATCTTGGTGTAGACTTCTGGGAAAATCAGTGAGCCATTCACACAAGCAGGAAATTATATTTCTGAAGGCGTACCCTACACCAACTGTGTACAGAATGAGTCCAAATTGTTATTACAGGTACTTGTATTGCACTGTCAATATATGCCATTGTCAATTTATGTCGCTGTCAATTTATGCAGCACTTTACCTATACATTGTATCCTCAAGGAGCTTACAATCTAAGGTCCTCAAAGTCACATTCATACACACTAGGGCCAATTTAGACAGGAGCCAATTCACTTACCAGCATGTCTTTGGCGTTTGGGAGGAAACCCAGGCAGACACAGGGAGAACATGCAAACTCCAGGCAGGTAGTGCCGTGTTTGAAATTTGAAATGATGACCCTAGTGCTGCTAGGTGGAACTGCTAACCACTTAGCCACTTTGCTGCCCCAAATTGTATTGAATTTTACAGAGAATTACAGCACTGCAGAGTGAAAAGGAAATTTTGTTTGATATATTTTCTGTTGAAAGTGGAGCTACTCTTTAAAAATGTATATGTGTATATATATATATATATATATATATATATATATATATATATATACTAAATTGTACACTAAATATTATTTATGATGTCACGTGCTGCTTTATCTATGCACAGGGCTATCATATCATGGCTATATGTTTGAAGGCGCTAGCAGCTAGTCCTGCATTCCATCCAGTCCTGTGTGTATACCAGGTGTTTCTATTCCTGAAATGAACATGAGCAATTGACACTGAAGTCAACTAAATAGATTACAAATAGTTTTAAATATAAAACTTAAATGCTGAAAATATATCTGTTTAGTGAAACAATATATTTATTAAAATAAAGTAAAGGGAAGGTATTATTCAGAATTTATTCACAAATCATCATTTTTACCATTGACATTTGATATTCCACAAGTTTTTCAGTACATTCAAATTTAACACTTTTCTTTACATGCCTTGCGTTGGAAATAATTAAGGATCAATTATGTCTGGAAGTTCTATGGTAGGTTACATTACAGAGGTTGTTCAGCATGACCTTGTTCAGGCATGCTAACATTTAAGAACAGGAATGCATGAGCTACCATCATCATTGTGCTGAGAAAGCAAACACTGCTCATCCTGACTGGCAGCATGAGCTCAGCTTTAGCAATTTGTATCCAGGATGCTTGGCCTGCCATGGGTATTTCACACCTGTACACTTTGCTTGCAATTTTGATGCATTTCTAAAGGCACACAAAGCACAGCCAAAATGGCAATTAGTTATTTTCCATTTGGACCATTCACATGCAGGGCCCCCTCTTCCATGCAATTTCACTCTCCGCATGCTTTGAGACATACAATAAATAGCAGCTAGACTCAAAATCTGTTTACTGAATCAGATCAGGCAGCGATTGGTTGCCAGAGGTTACAGTGTATCATTACTGCTCACTGACTGGCTGCTAGAGGTTACAGCACACATTATGGCTCACTGTTATTTTCTAGAGGTTACAGCACATGACTTCTGCTGGTTAATTGGTTGCTAGAGATTACTGTACATCAATACTGCTCACTGATTGAATGCTAAAGGTTGCTGAACATGTATACCACTCACTAATTGGTTGTTAGAGGTTACTGCACATTATTACTGCTCACTGATTGGTTGCAGGAGGTTAGTGCACAGTATTACTGCTCACTGACTGGTTGCACCAAAATTCAGGGTGTGGTGGCACCATGTTATTTTGAAGAAGGGTTCCACCTCCAATTTGCTTACTTTTGCAGAACATGATGTTAGGCTTAATGACCACAATTGTAGGCAGGACTTTCAAGCATGCTCCTTTACCTCCCCATTGGCAGCGTTCAGCATAAGTGATGGTGGATGGGACCTCAGGGGGATATGATATACATATGAATGCCGCCTCTATTTAAATATCAATGCCGCGGTCCATGACTATTTACATATTAATGCTGCCACTATTTACATATCAATGCAGGTTATTTACATGTAAACACAGGGTCTGCAGGTGAGTCATCTGTACATGGCAATAAGGCAGAGCTGGGCTGCAGAAGTTTACACTGAGATATCGGGACACAGCACGGGACTAAAACTTCAAGGGATAAGGGAATTTAAACTGGGATAGTTGGCAAGTATGAGGCAGCTGCTCTGGGCCCCACTACAATGATGGGGCACAGGGCAGCTGCCCCTTTTGCCTTGCCTTAAAAACGGTCCTGTTCACATGTGTGTGGTAGCATGCACTACACTTTATTAAACTACTATGATCCCAAAACAGTTTGATATTGTTAACTCATATACAAGGAGCTTCATTTGTTTTTATGTCCTATTGTTTCTCATGTGTTTTTATGAGAAGAAAACAACTATGTGGCTAACTAAAAATACATAGTGCTTTAAAGTACAAAAATATCTAAAGGTTTACAGCAATGAGCAAAAACTCACCATAAATTAGATAAAGTGTGTTAGCGCTGCTGCACATTAAATGCCAAATAATAAAGATAAATTAACAAAAATATCAGTAAGGTGCAAAAACAATCGTGAGTCCTAAATGCAAATAACAAAGGTCCATGCAAAATAGTGATATAAACTGAACAACAAAAGATGGAAAAATAAAAATGAGATAGTCTTCTTATGCAATACACAATTTTCTGTGAAAAACATGCTTCATAAACCAAAGAGCAATTCGTGACTAGTGCTCCCTTCACCTCCTTTAGAGACCCTAAAAGGGTCAAACACGCTCAGAAACTCTGTGATTCACATCTGCAAATGGCTCCACGTTGATCGCTAATGGTTCCTGTAAATACGCTGCAAGGATCAAACACGCTCTGCACTCCGTGTACTTCTCCTTTAATAATGCCTCTGTGATGATCACCAGCAACTCCAAATCGACATGAAAATATAAAAGTGCTTCCAATAGTGCAGTACCAAGTGTTAAGTGGAATAAAACCTAACTGACCCAGTTTCATACATTAAACTCACATTTAATTTACTCACATTTAAAAACAGCATAAATAAAATTCAACAGGTCTCACGTATATCACCGCCAGGCTCTAACTCTACGTGTTATGCCAGCATCCTTGTGGCTTCATCTGGAGGGCAAGCCGAGCAGTTGTGACAGGGTGAATATATATGACATAAATGCATATACTTTTAAAAGCCATTGGGGTGAATGGGTTCTAATATTTGCACTTAAAGCGGAAGTAAAGTCTGCTATAAAATTTGTGTTTTAAGGCCCCCCAGGTGGGTTATGTCATTAAGTGCTAGTATGTACAGCATATTAGTACATTATGGCAGACTTACCTGTCATATGATGAGGGAGGGTATGCCAGCTTACCTTTAGAGGAAGACAATACATACTGGCTGGTAGAAATCCAGCCAACCAAATATTGTTTCTAAAACAATGCTCAGCAAGGAGATGTCTGCCAGAATAAGCAATAATTGTAACTGGTGAAAGTGTGCCGGTGGTTGTACAGGGGAGGACTGGGCATTTGCCCCATGGGCCTGTACAAAGGATACATGTTGACCTGGTCTTGGGTGGAAATACTCTCCCATTCAGACCTCAGAAAAAGAAAAAACTGTAGTCAGTGACATTAGGTGGGCATTAAAAAGCTATCTGCTCCCTGGTCAGACCTGGGATTGCAGGACATGTCAAAGGGAAATCTTCCAGTATCAACTTTTTTGTTTACAGCTCTGGCATATTATGTGCCCAAATGTGGAGAGTTGGGAAATGTGTTTTTCTCATTTGTTTTTGAAAGTTGAATAGCAAGGACCATTTATGAAGATGTTTTATTTTATTTAGTGTTTTAGCAAGGTGAGTGCACTTTCTTTAGCCCCATGAAACTGCTCCTACCATGAGAAGGCCACATTTTCCCCCTTCTCCACCATGTCTGTAGGTACCTTTTAGGTAACATTGCCTAAACACAAACTATAGTACAAACTATGGTATGAAAAGTCTCATATTTCTGAAAACTGCCCAGGTAATTATAGTTCTTTGAAAGAGTTAAACTAGAAACAATCTCCAGAGCGAATGGAGTGTTCAGAAACAGTCTGCAGACTGTTCTATTTTAGAATTGGAACAGTATGTTTATAACAAAACTATTAAATCCTATCAAATCCTTCAATGCAAGTGCAGTTTACTGAGTTAGGGCATTATCTCAGTACCAGTTAGAAATCATTACTGACATAAAATACTTTGATTTTTTTCATTGTTTTTATTGTTTCCCAGTCGGGGGAATGTTTCATACCATAACACTGACTGATTTACTTTCAGATTTAAATACAGTTTTTGAGGCAATAAATTGAATTGTGAAGTAAATGACAGATGTTGACAATCACTATGCTAAAAAATGCATATTTGTCTTTTTTATGATAGAGATCGGCAATAAAGAGCTGAAAAGGCAAGTTATATAATGATTCAGTGGATGGTTTGTAATACGGATTTTTTTTACATTTGAAGACAGCTGCAAATAAAATGTATTATGTTCAGAGGAAAGTCATATTTTATATGCAGATATCGGCAGTTCCAACTGTATTTCAGTAATACCGAGCTTTGATTTCCAAGGAAAGGCTATACCAGATCACCTTCAAAGTCGAGCAGAAGGATACAGCAAAGACAAGAATCTATCATGTGGAAAAGATTTATATTTTCACATTTTTATTTGGTATGCGCCACTTACTTAGTATCCCAGTAAAAACCATTGATCTGGTTTACATGCTCGTGATTGACTCACATCATAGTGAGAACGCTATAGAATTACAGGCCTGGTAAACCACTGAAAGCGAAGATTAGATTTGCAGACATATGACAGGTAGGCATATATTCTGTCATCATAACCACACCTGTATATTTGATATCTTTGCACACTCCTGCACGAAGAGATGGTTTTACAGTTAAAATGAAATGTTTATAAAAGGGCTACGTTTAAACCGAGTCTCTGGTATCAACTAAAACTTGGGAAAGCGCATGGCGTTTTAAGATAAAGGCATGCTTTCCTTTTATAACCACCTCTTAAAAAACTGCTGGATCACTATCTTGCTGTTTTTACAATTTGCTAGGTGGACCTAGCCAAACTTTGAAATGAAAAAATGCTCATACAGTATCATTACATAATATCAATCTGTAGTAGGTGGTACTATAGGCGCTAACTGAAATAAAAAAAATACTGGACCCAGTAAAGTGTGGTAGGTAGGAAAGGGGAGCCTTTATTTTACTATATGGATGGATGTTGGGTAGCGGTTAAATTTAACATGTATCTAAGTCCAAAAACAAAAAAGTAATACAACTTACTAGTCCTTAGTTGCAGTGGCAACATTAGGTTTATTTTTCAGGCTTTTTTTTACTCTACCTGAGGCTCTCCCGAGTCTCTCCCTCCTGATTACAATTTCAAAATGTGCACTGCGATACTCAACAAATTAGGAAAAGCTGCAAACACTACAATCAGACAAATTGAGTGGATAATGGGAATATTAGGTGCAGCACTTATTATTAGATCATTTGAATGCTGTTAGAGATAGTCATTTTAGCTGTACAAACATTGCTGGCATTTTGGTGATCTTATTTATCTCCACAAGGTGGCACGTTAATTCTGTGCCCCTCTGTTTGAGATTTTGAGAACACATGGACCACAGCTGAATTGAGGCTTGGTTCATGTGACTGGAACCATTTTGTTGATTCTTCATTGTATACCAGCTTTCATATCATTTGTATGCTGGATGTCAGTATTGATCTTGATGCTTTGTGTGACCAGATTTTATAATTTTTTTTAATTAGATGAGATTTGTAAGCTTATATATATATATGTGCAGTGTGTATGGGGCTGGCTCATGCCCCAGATGTTGTTCTGTTGAACTAAACTGGTTGGGTAGACTGAACTAGCTACAGGTTACTGAGCTTCTTGGATGTGTTTGTGATCACATATCTTATCTCGCCTTATATCATCATTGATGTAAATGTTTTTCATTAAAACCCATACACTATGTGGCAGCCTTTTTCTTTTATGAATGGTGGAGTCCATGATCGGGTATGGTGACAAGGTTGAACGGAAGCTGACCTCGCATGAGAGTGACCACGTTCCCAGTTCCATGCCTGTTTCACTCCGTACCGCTGTCATTGGGTCCACTGAGTCCGGTAAAGCCCCATACACACGGTCGGACTTTTTCATCAATTTGGTCCGATCGGACAAGGTTGTTGAAAAATCAGACCGTGTGTATGCACCATCGGACAGTGTTCGTCGGTTTGTCCGTCGGACAAATTCTTATCTCCTGCTGGAAAGATTTCCCGTCAACCCGGTCCGATCACACCAAATCCGATCGTGTGTACGCTTGTCCGACCGGACAAAGTGCTACGCATGCTCAGATCACATTACAAGACCAAAGCTATTGGCTACTAGCCTCTACGTAGTCCCGTCGTAGGCAACAAACGTCACCACGTTCAGAATGATCGGATTTTCCGACAACTTTGTCCGATCGTGTGTACGCAAAACCAACATCAGACAAAGTATGACGGACATGGTCCGACGGACCTGGTCCACGGATTGTCCGCGCGTGTGTATGGGGCTTAAGAGTATCCAATTTTTTTCATCAGTGGCGAATTCACGATCTATGATGATTTCTTACTGGATGGTGGCCTATCCTTCAGAGGTCAAATATATCATCAATTTCAACATTGATTTCCACCTAAACACTTTCATTTCACCTGTTTGGACATTTTTTTTTGTTTTTTCCCCTCAAGGGTTATGTATTCACAATGCAATTTCACATATATGGACTTTTTACTGATTTCAATTTATGAATTGTATTTATATTCCCTTATTGCTGTTTGCACCTAGTACTTTGCTTTATTTTGCAGTTATACCTACTGTTTGTATTCTTGCACAATTCTTCCTCCTGATTGTCTGAGATGCAAAAGCAGGAGCCATTGGATCCCGATGCTCTCAATAACAGACAGTGAGGCAGGAGCAGGGGGTGGGGTGAGCCAAGCTCTCTGTGTCTTATGGACGCAGAAAGCCAGATCAGGAGTGAGCTCACACGAGTGCCCCCACAGCAAGTGGCTTGCTATGGGGGCATTCAGGCGGGGGAGTGGCCAAGAGCGCCCGCAGGGGACCCGAGAAGAGGAGCATTGGGGTGCTCTGTGCAAAACCATTGCACAGAGCTGGTAAGTATGACATTTGTTTTTTTTTGTTTTTCATTTACAATCACTTTAAGTACCAGCTCTACTAGAACATCAAAGCGTTATACTCTTCATCAGTTGTTCACATTAAATGCAAAAGAGGGGGGAAGAGTAACAAATGTGATTTCCAGCTGCCCTCCCCCATTTTTTTATGTTGATGTTCGGTAAATATATATATATATATATATATATATATATATATATATATATATATATATTTATTTTTTAAATACATGTGTATGGCATTAACATCTCTGTTAATTTAAACCTGTACTGAACCAATAAAGGGGGGGGGGGTTATTTACTAAAAGCAAATCCACTTTGCACTACAAGTGCATTGCAAGTGCATTTGGAAGTGCACTTGGAAGTGCAGTCGCTGTAGATCTGAGGGGGACATGCAGTAAAAATAAAAAACAGCATTTTTGCTTGTACAAGATTGGATGATAAAATCAGCAGAGCTTCCCCTCATTTCAGATCTTCCCCTCAGATGTACAGTGACTGCACTTCCAAGTGCATTTCTAAATGCACTTGCAGTGCACTTAAAGTGCGAAGTGGATTTGCCTTTAGTAAATCAACCCCAAAATCTGCTATTGCTAAAGCAAAAAATGCTAGTTGTATGGCTGCCATGATGACCATCTGGCTTCAACACTTTTTGAGCCACTCAAGGTGAGGTAGAAAATTCTGATCTGTGGAGCCGTTCTAAGTTGATGGTTCAGAAAGTATTAAATCCAGGCAGCCAGACCACTAGCATTTTTGTAAGGAGGCTTGCCATGGCATTCTCCATACGGTGCTCAGTACAGCATTCCTTAAAGTAGTTGTAAACCTCAGGCATGGAAAATATAAAAGAAAATAGGTTTTCCCCTTGGTTTGTGGACTTTTAAGGCACTGCCAATCTTTCCCAACATAACACAGAAATTGTGAAATGATAACAAAATTTATTTTAAACAAATTATATACAAAATTTGATCAGCATAGGTTATTTTCTACACAGTTACAGAGATAAAAAGGTGCATCGATATATTATATAATGTAGCATCAGACCCAACGCGTTTCTGAGTTTTTACAAAGTTTTCCTCCTTCTTCAGGGGTAATTAAGCATTACTTAACCGCTTCCCGACCGGCCACTGCATATATACGTCAGCAGAATGGCACGGGCAGGCAGAATCACGTACCTGTACGTGATCGTGCATGTGCCTGCCCGTGGGTCGCGCGCGCGCCGCTAGCGGCGCGCTCGCGACCCGGTCGGGAGCTCCGTGACCCCGGCCGCGGGACCAGCGGACCCGATCGCCGCTGGTATCCCGCGATCGGGTTACGGAGCGGAAGAACGGGGAGAGGTCTATGTAAACAAACCTCTCCCCGCGCTTCCTACATTGACTGTCATTGATCGGCGGTTCCCTGTCATCGGGAACGCCGATCAATGACGTCAGACGTACAGCCACGCCCCCCTACTGTAAAAAAAAACAACACGTCACACTGACTCCTCCCCGCCCCCTAGTGGTTAACCCCCTAACTACAACTGTCATTTACATAGGAATCAGTGCTATTTAAATAGCAGTGATTGCTGTATAAATGACAAATGTCCCAAAAATGTGTCAAAAATGTCCGATGTGTCCGCCAAAATGTCGCAGTCACAATAAAAATCGCTGATCGCCGCCATTACTAATAAAAAAAAAAAATATTAATAAAAATGCTATAAAACTATCCCCTATTTTGTAAACGCTATAACTTTTGCGCAAACTAATCAATAATCGCTAATTGCGATTTTTTTTACCAAAAATATGTAGAAGAATACGTATCGGCCTAAACTGAGGAAAAAAAATGTTTTTTTATATATTTTTTGGGGATATTTATTATAGCAAAAAGTAAAAAATATTGCATTTTTTTCAAAATTGTCGCTCTATTTTTGTTTATAGCGCAAAAAATAAAAACCGCAGGGGCGATCAAATACCACCAAAAGAAAGCTCTATTTGTGGGAAAAAAAGGACGCCAATTTTGTTTTGGAGCCACGTCGCATGACCGCGCAATTGTTAGTTAAAGCGACGCAGTGCCGAATTGCAAAAAGGGGCCTGGTCCTTTGGCTGCCAATTGGTCCGGGGCTGAAGTGGTTAAAGTAGTTGTAAACCTCAGGCATGGAAAATGTAAAAGCACATCTCACTATAGTGTATACTAACATTGAGCCAAAATTCTGAGTGTTGCTTCTCTCTGATCTCTGCTCTCTCTGCATGATTTGCTCATAAGAGATTGAGCTGACACCTCAGCCTCCATGGAGATGCCCCACCCCTCCAGCACACAGTAGATGACTCAAACCCTCAGCTCTATGTTTCTCTAAGCCTGTGAAGAGGTTGGC
Source organism: Lithobates sylvaticus (assembly GCA_028564925.1). NCBI lineage: Eukaryota > Metazoa > Chordata > Amphibia > Anura > Ranidae > Lithobates > Lithobates sylvaticus. Next base: position 417,060,170 of record CM053027.1, read on the forward strand.
CTGCCAGGTTCCTCCATTCAGCACTCAGATTACACTCATCTCTGTGCTCTAGCTTTGCAGTATGTGTGATGTCAGATCCATGCCCCCTGCTTTATACTGTTGAGAAAAATTATTTTATTGGTGTGTTGTAGAAGGCTGTACAGGACAGCTGGCTGCAGATAAATGGGTACAACTTACACAGAAGGAGTTGTTTAATCTATGTGTATCATCTGGGGCTAGTCATTTCACTGGCCATATATAAGGGTTTGCAACCACTTTAAAATCAGAGCAGGTTTACAAAAAATACTGTATAATCCCACACAAAGCTAAAAGTCATTCTTTAGGATATTGTATTTTTTTGCAGACTTTAAATACATTAAGAGGCTGAAAACCACAAACATCTCTAAGGGCAGTTTATCCTTCACTGGATAGCACATAATGAATGCAAGCTCATGTTTGTTCTTGGTATAAGTAATCAGGTTTCCATCAGTTGGGATCATTGTGATTTCACATTATGCAGCTGCAAATAGTGTATGACACTTATAGACACTACAAATACATGCAGCAAAATTAAATAATAAATTACCTTCTTCTTAGTTATATACTAAATTGACATAATTTCATTCTTTGTAAAGCTCTATAAAATTCAACGGTTTTGGAAAATAAGCAAACTGGCATCACCTTTGTGCCATTACCTCTATTTGCTTCTTTCAGCTCTCGGGCATGCTAAGCTCCAGGGCTGACATCCAATAATGGTAAGTGTTGGCTAGTTTACCAAAAGGCATGAACTGCTTTCTCTACTGATGGGGAAAAGGAAAGACTCCATGGTCCCACTGTATGTAGGGACATAGCCACCCTCTCTTGCTCACTCCCGTAATGGACTATGGGGTTTAGAGCAGTGTACATGACCGCAATTAACATGCACTGCTTTGTCCAAACAAATAGAGGTAAGGGAGAAAAGGTAACATCCGGAAGCCATTAAGTAGTAGATGTGCATGGATTATTTTTAGAGAATAAGAATACCATTTAGTGTCATGTAAATGAATAGAACCTCTGCCTTGCAGCACTGGGGTCCCTGGCTCAAAACTTATTAAAGACACTATCTGCATTGAGTTTGCATGTCCTCCCTGTGCTTGCATGGGTTTCCTCCCATTCTTCAAAGACATGTTGGTAAGTTAGTTGGCTCTTGTCTAAATTGGCCTTAGTGCATGTATGGTCTGGCCGCATCTTGAGTATGCTGTCCAGTTCTGGGCACCAGTCCTCAGGAAGGATGTGCTGGAACTGGAAAGAGTTCAAAGAAGGGCAACAAAGCTAATAAAGGGACTGGAGGACCTCAGTTATGGGGAAAGACTACAAGCATTGAACTTATTCTCTCTGGAGAAGAGACACTTGAGAGGAGATATGATAGCGATATTATAACCTTAGCATAGGGAAAAAAACGTTTCCGTGGGAGGGAGTTTTTAAAAGACACACGGCCATTCATTGAAATTGGAAGAGAAGCGGTTTATTCGTAAACTGCGTAGAGAGATCTTTACTGTGAGAGCAGTAAGGATGTCTAATTGTCTTCCACAAGCAGTGGTATCAGTAGGGACCGTCAATAGTTTAAAAAATAACTATTAGATGGGCATATTAACGATCATAACATACAGGCATATGCGATTTACTATTGACATAAACACATACACACATACCACAGGTTGAACTGGATGGACTGGTGTCTTTATTAAACCTATCTGGCCCCACCTAACAACTGTACATTTATCTTCTCAATCAGCACACCGCCCACAGTTATTACCTCTTGTATCTTTTGACCTTTCCTCTTAGATTGTAAGCTCTAAGGAGCAGGGCCCTCTGATTTCTACTTTGTTAAAGTGTATTGTATTTGTACTGTCTACCCCCAAGTTGTAAAGCACTATGTAAACTGTTGGCGCTATATAAATCCTGTATAATAATATGTAACAATGAATGTGAGTTAGGCACCTTAGATTGTAGAGGGCAAGGACTGCTATGAATGTGCAGTATGTAAAATGCTGCGTAAAAATTGTCAGTGCATATCAATACCTGTAAAAAATTACCAGATAGGGTTTTGTGGGAACTTTTTGGTACCTGTAAGGTGTTGCACTATATTTCAAAGAAAAATCACCCCAAAACAACAGTTAATAAGCATCATATTGGGGACATCAGGAATAGTGGCATCTACAGTATGAAGGATAGTAACACATTTCAGACATGTCTTTAGTCAATAAGTGAAGTGGGAGAATTAGCCATTCACAAATGTTTGGTTTGCTTGAATATTTGCTATGGATATAACTGATGTTTGAAAAATCACACATATTACTGGTGTCACACAGTATTACTGGCATCATCCAGAATTAGTTTAATGAAAGCTACTGTACATGCTGGTATTGTGTATTTTGCTTGTGTTGGCTTCAGTCTTTCACAGCAGAGCTGAGAAGGGTGACAGTGCTGTGCCACATTGGGGGTAGATGTGTGAGTGTTGTCACCTTCGAAAATGATCACAGCTCAATGTGCACAGGCAAAATCACCAGGTGATATTTATTGTATTAAAATGCAAAACAAGCAAAAGTTTACACTGTGCATCTGCAAAGGTCTGTCCCCTACTATTTAGTTGATTTTTATGGTTTAATGTACATATACTTTAATATTTTAAAATAAGGTATTTTGTTGATAAGAGTAAGTGATCAGATCATAGAATAACGAAGAATGGATTAACTAGTGTGTACAGGATTCTTACAAAAATTGACAGGTAATAATTTTTTTTTTTGTTTTGTTGTTTTTTTGGTACATGTAAGAGAAGGGAAAATGGGAGCATAGGTAGTAAGCGTGTAATGAAAAAAAGGAACGTCCCTGCTGAAAAGGAGAAAATAGAAACTGTAAACTAAAAAGGGTCTTTTAACCACTCCGTCAAATGATGGCTGGGCAGTGCAGCTCTCATTCTGGGTGGACGTCATATGATGGCTTCCCACAACGACCTCTCTCATGCGCCTGTGGGGGCGTGCAGTGTGGCGATCACCGCCACGCTGTGTTGCTAGGACATGGCGTGACCCTAAACTCTGTAAAGAGCCACGGCTCTTTAACCATGTGATCGGCTGTGTCCAAACACAGCCAGTCATATGTAAACACAGAGATGCCGGTAATCAGTGCTCCTCGCCTCACACTGACAGAGTGTGAGGAGAGCCGATCAGCGGCATCTGCTCACAGAGGACGTCTAGGGAAATAATCAGGTCACTGATCATCAGTGCCCTGATTATAATTAAATGCCCACCAGTGCCAGAAATATGTGCCCACCACTGCCAGCAATCAGTGCCCACCTTTGCCCACAAGTGCTAGCAATCAGTGCCCACAAGTACCAGCAATCAGTGCCCACAAGTGATGCCAGTCAGTGCTGGCTAATCTATCAGTGCTGCCCATCAATGTGCCACCCATCAATGCCCATCAGTGCCCATTTATGTCGCCTATCCGTGACGCCTATCTGTGCCCACCAGTGCTGCCTATCAGTGCCCATCAGTGCCCACCAGTGCCACCCATCAGTGCCACCTATCAGTGCTCATCAGTGCTACCTATTAGTGCCCATAAGTGCGGCATATTAGTGCCTCCTCATCAGTGCCACCTAATACATGCCCATAAGTACTGCCTCAGCGGTGCCCATAAGTGCCACCTCATCAGTGCAGCCTATCAGTGCCCATCAGTGCTGCCTCATCAGTGCCCATCAGTGAAGTTGAAATTACTTAAAGTGGGGTTGCACACAAAAAAAAAAAATATCATTACTATTCCTAAAAAACTCCCCTCTAAATGGCTGTTGCTAGGGGGTCCCTCGTAGTCTGCCTCCTTCAGTGCCTGGGCTGGTGACATCACTTCCCCTCGGCGCAGGAAGGGCTCAGCTCTGCCCCCTCCCTCCTGTCAATCATCTGGGACACGTGACAGGTCCCAGATGACTGTGCGGCCAATCACGGTGCATGGCGCCGCTCGCGCATGTGCAGTGGGTGCCCGGCTGTGAAGCCACAGCCGGGTGCCCACAGTGACAATGCCGGCGCCGCAGAGAGGAGGGGGAGACGAGCAGGGCTTTATTCCCCCACATCGCTGGACCCTGGCCTGCGTGAGTTTCCTCCCACACTCCAAAGACATGCTGGTAGGTTAATTGGCTTCTATCCAAAATTGGCCCTAGTATATGAATGTGAGTTGGTGACCTTAGGTTGTGGGTTCCTTGAGGGTAGGGACCAGTGTGAGTGTGTGATATATGTGTGGAGCGCTGCGTAAATTGACAGCGCTATATGGGTACCTTAAATAAATAGGGATAATTGTAGACACGCACCCACACTCACTCAGGTTGAGCTGGATGGACTGGTCTCTTTATTCAACCTTACTAACTATGTAACTATGTGACAGCACTGAAAGCTGAAAAATGGCCTGGGCAGGAAGGAGGTGTAAGTGCCCTGTATTGAGGTGATTAATGTGAAAATCATACTGTATGTCCATGTATAACTGAGATCACACAGTTTATACTACACGAGAGGTATGGTAATCTACAGTGGTGTGAAAAAGTGTTTGCCCCCTTCCTCATTTCCTGTTCCTTTGCATGTTTGTCACACTTAAGTGTTTCGGAACATCAAACCAATTTAAACAATAGTCAAGGACAACACAAGTAAACACAAAATGCAATTTGTAAATGAAGGTGTTTATTATTAAAGGTGAAAAAAAATCCAAACCATCATGGCCCTGTGTGAAAAAGTGATTGCCCCCTAAACCTAATAACTGGTTGAGCCACCCTTAGCAGCAACAACTGCAACCAAGCGTTTGCGATAACGTGCAATGAGGCTTTTACAGCGTCCTGGAGGAATTTTGGCCCACTCATCTTTGCAGAATTGTCCTAATTCAGTTACATTAGAGGGTTTTCGAGCATGAACGGCCTTTTTAAGGTCATACCACAACATCTCAATAGGATTCAGGTCAGGACTTTGGCTAGGCCACTCCAAAGTCTTCATTTTGTTTTTCTTCAGCCATTCGGTGGTGGACTTGCTGGCGTGTTTAGGATCATTGTCCTGCTGCAGAACCCAAGTTCGTTTCAGCTTGAGTACACGAACAGATGGTCGGACATTCTCCTTCAGGATCTCTTGGTAGACAGCAGAATTCATAGTTCCTTTTATCACGGCAAGTCTTCCAGGTCCTGAAGCAGCAAAACAGCCCCAGACCATCACACTACCACCACCATATTTTACTGTTGGTATAATGTTCTTTTTCTGAAATGCAGTGTTCCTTCTACGCCAGATATACTTGGACACACACCTTCCAAAGAGTTCCACTTTTGTCTCATCGGTCCACAGAATGTTGTCCCAAAAGTCTTGGGGATCATCAAGATGTGTTGTGGAGAAATTGAGACGAGCTTTGATGTTCTTTTTGCTCAGCAGTGGTTTTCTCCTTGGAACTCTGCCATGCAGGCCATTTTTGCCCAGTCTTTTCCTGATGGTGGAGGCATGAACGCTGACCTTAACTGAGGCAAGTGAGGCCTGCAGTTCCTTGGACGTTGTTGTGGGGTCTTTTGTGACCTCTTGGATGAGTTGTCGCTGCGCTCTTGGGGTAATTTTGGGCGGCCGGCCACTCCTGGGAAGGTTCACCACTGTTCCATGTCTTCGCCATTTGTGGATAATGGCTCTCACTGTGGTTCGCTGGATTCCCAAAGCTTTGGAAATGGCTTTATAACCCTTTCCAGACTGATAGATCTCAATTACTTTCTTTCTCAATTGTTCCTGAATTTCTTTGGGTCTCGGCATGATGTGTAGCTTTTAAGGATCTTCTGGTGGATCTTACTGTGTCAAGCAGCTCCTATTTAAGTGATGCCTTGATTGTGAACAGGTGTGGCAATAATCAGGCCTGGGTGTGGCTAGAGAAATTGAACTCAGGTGTGGACAACCACAGTTATAGTATGTTTTAACAAGGGGGCAATCACTTTTTCACACAGGGCCATGATGGTTTGGATTTTTTTTCACCTTTAATAATAAACACCTTCATTTACAAATTGCATTTTGTGTTTACTTGTGTTGTCCTTGACTATTGTTTAAATTGGTTTGATGTTCCGAAACACTTAAGTGTGACAAACATGCAAAGGAACAGGAAATGAGGAAGGGGGCAAACACTTTTTCACACCACTGTATATATATATATAAACTACTGAAATATTTTTGATTCTGTCCAGCCAATCTTGTGGCTCAGGCACAACTGCCAGACAGAACAGTTATATTCTGGATTTCCATGCAGGATATATGGAAGTATAATTATCATTAAAATCTATAATACTTTTAGCATGCTCTCATTTCACCCTAGGCAATGCTCCCTTATGACTAGAATTTACTCAGTATGGCTCCCAATTATATCTGATTTGGGGTGACTGTCCCTCTTTTGGAACCAAATCCCTCTGTCCCTCTTTTGGAACCAAATCCCTCTGTCCCTCTTTTGGAACCAAATCCCTCTGTCCCTCTTTCCTTCTAATTTGTCCTTAGTTTTGGTCTGATGTACATACCCTTGTAACGAAAGATACTATTTAGCTTCAAGAAGTGGTATACTGCAGTAAATTGTACATCCAACCACTAAATGATTGAATTCCTTTCGTTTAAGAAACCAGTAAAGAGAAAGTAGTGCTGAAAAATACACTTTAGGGTTAAACCAATTATTTTTTTTGCGCATTAATTCTTTGTGCTGCACATAATTGGTGCATCGTAGGAATGTGTCCTTTGCCTACATACTTTACTCTAAAAGGTGTCCTTCTTTCTCATCTCAGAAAGTTCTGCATATAACAAAAGCATTCTGTTCCCAAGCACACAATGACTCTGCTATCATATAGAAACATAACTTCCTTATGTATTTATCCTTGTTAAAAATGCATTTGTGCAACTGCATGTGTATTTATGGTTATCTATCATTCCCCGAATGCACTAGATTATAAGCTTTAAAGTGATACTAAAGGATATTGTTTTTTTTTTTTTGTTTAAAATAAAAAAAAGAGGTCATACCTTCTAGGTAAATGTTATCCAGTAAATGTTACAATTGTTGAGACAGGTATTCTGTTTTTTATATGCTAGACCTGCCAGGATTGTCTATCCATCTAAGGTATGGTCCAGTGTCTGCCAGACTGTTTGAGACCAGCGGTGCTGCAGCAAAAACAGCGCTGGATTGCCCCCTAGTGTTAACCCCTTCCCTGCCAGTGACATTTACACAGTAATCAGTGCATTTTTATAGCACTGATCGCTGTATAATTGTCAATGGTTTCAAAAATGTGTCAAAAGTGTCTGATGTGTCCGCCATAATGTCGCAGTCCTGATAAAAAATCACAGATCGCCGCCATTACTAGTAAAAAAAAAAAATAATAATAATAAAAATATCATAAATCTATTCCCTATTTTGTAGACGCTATAACTTTTGTGCAAACCAATCAATATATATGCTTATTGCAATTTTTTTTTTACCAAAACTATGTAGAAGAATACATATCGGCCTAAACTGAGGAAAAAAAATTGTTTTGATAAAAAATGCGGGATATTTATTATAGCAAAAAGTAAAAAATATTGTGTTTTTTTCAAAATTGTCGCTCTTCTTTTGTTTATAGCGCAAAAAATAAAAACCACAGAGATGATTAAATACCACTAAAAGAAAGCTCTATTTGTGGGAAAAAAAGGACGTCAATTTTGTTTGGGTGCAATGTTGCACGACTGCGCAATTGTCAGTTAAAGAGATGCAGTGATGAATCACAGAAAAAATGGCCTGGTCATTGAGCAGCTAAATCTTCCAGGGCTGAAATGGTTAAAGCATATTTACACTTTTGCTTTCAAATATTAGGAAAAAAAAAAAACAATATACAGTATGTTATGTTATGTCTTTTTTTTTTTCTTATGTTTCAGACATTTTTGATGGGAATGTGCCATAGCTGATTCAAAGAATTTCTGAACAGTCTCACAGTGTCCTTGTCCCCACACAGAGTGAGCTATATATATCTCAATAATATACAATGTGGGATGGTGCTTTGTAAACTTTTAACCCTTTACTAGGACAGACAGTGTTCAAATCTAGTTTACAGCTGAGGGTTAATTATGTTAAAGGATAAGTTCTTCTTTGGTAACATGTGACATATTACACCTATTTAGGGTGTAAAATATTACATATGCAGCACCCTATCCTTGCCCCCCCCCACCTTCCATAACAGTGGAAAGGGGATCCTCTCCTTGCACCTGCTGTCACATTTTAAAAACAGCATGGCTTTGTGGGGTTCCAGCATCATTCATTCACATTAATCAGTAAATGAAGACACTACAAGCCCCCTCTGCCACTGTGGCAGATGGACTTGTAGTTTCAATGGACTGCAAGGGTAATGGTGAGCACCCTCTTATGGCCCGCACACACAATCCAAAAATCAGACAACAGATCGTCCATTTTTTTGCATGTTAGTCGCATATAAAAAAATGGAGAGTTTACTAAAGTTACGAAAATTCTTGTATGACAGAATAAAAAATCTGAAGTGATGTCATGTGTTGTAGTGTATTTCTATTGTATTTTCAGACGAAAACTGTACTGATTAAACTAAAATCGTATGATCTGGTATCATAAGAGAAAAATTTTCGTGCTTGTCCCATCAGATAATATCGGATGAACTGTCGTGATCGGCTCTCGAAATCTCTGTACAACGATCCGATTATCGTACAATCGCATCAAAAGCGGTATTTTTCGTCCGATTTTCAGATCGTGTGTTCCGGTCATTCGTCTATTCCATCTTCCTGCAGCTCTGAAACTGATAGCCCGTATAGAGGTATCAGCATAGAGCTGTAGGAAGGCTATGCAGGAGGCTGATGTTGTAACTATGATTATTGATTGTTGGTGCAATGCTCCAAAACATTAAAAAAAAAATGAAAAAAAAATAAAAGTAAATGCAATATGTGCATTTTTTTTTTTTTTAAAGGTGAACGTAGCCTTTATACTTTACTCCACATCTCCCTCCTAAGCTTTTAACAAATAAACCCGCAATTTTTAAATATTTGTGTTAATCAGAACATGTAACAAATATAAAGTTATCCTACTTGAAAAAGTAAAGAAATAAATAAATAGAATAAATAGGCAGAACCGTGCTCTGGTACCTGGACCGACCTTGTGAACTTACTCTATCTTTATCTATTCTTATCTATCTTATCTTTATCTATTCTTTCTTCTCCTTCCTTTTCGCTTCCCTTTCTTTTTTATCTCATTTTATGTTATGGTTCAATATTTGATCATCCATATCTGCTCTATATTTATACATATAGGACCGATATACGTACTAAGTTTTTTTATAACGATATCTTCTTTTAGATATTTATAGTTACAACTTTCATACTTATAAGATAAAGTAACATAGAGCAGTTAATTAATTAATTAATTAATTAAATGTATGTGATGAAGTTCAATGCAAACAATAACATACTATGTTACCTATATATATATATATAATTTGTTTTATTGTATAACAAAGAGCTTATGTTTATACATCCTTGTAGGGTTGCCAACCTCCTGCAGCATTTTTTACTGACAAAACATGGAAAATTTACTGGCGGAGCACATTTTTTTTACTGCCAACCTGAGAAATTACAGAACTCCTATTGAAAACTAACATAATATATATATTTTTTTTAATTGGAAAACCCAACTTTATTGAAAGATGTATGCATGGTACATAAACCGATACAGACCAACATGGCCAAAACAATAGTACATACATGAACACATTGAAGTATCTATGTAGCATAAAACAAAATACCCAATAGAGGTGAAGCCATCACACAGTATATATGTAGTATAAACACAGTGAATATTTGAACAGTATAAACATGATATGGAAACACTGACAAGACCTATAACAAAGTAATTTGCTTGATTTACACTTTAAAAATTATCAGCCTCTGATATTTACTGGCAGTTGTAAAAAAATCACTGTTTTTTACAAACTGTCAGTAAATTTACTGGTGGTTGGCAACCCTGTTGTACATGTAACCAATGTACTTTCATTTTATTGTTCAATCAATAAACCTTTTTGACAAGAAAAAGTAAAGAAAAATGTTTGGCAATTTTGTTCTAATGGTGTCCGAATTGGCCACCAGATGGCAGTATGTCACACAGAATTGATCTTGGTGCAGGAAAACTGCCAACCTTTAACAAAATCCTTCCTAAAAAAAGAAAAACAAAAAAAATAACTCTGCAGTAAAACATTGTTTCTTTTTTACACAGAAACCACCTACTTACTTGTGCTCAGCAATTCATGCACTATATAAAAAAAGAATAAATCAAATAATCTTCAGTCTGTTGCTTTAGTTACCTAGGTAAAACATTTTTTTAAAGAATTGTAAAGAATAAAAGAAAACATTTTGTATGAACTAAAGAAGATGCTTGGATAATCTACAAAACATCTTGAACATTCTAGAACAAGTCCAGTTGAATGTGACTAACTACTACTAGCTATACGTTTCGTATGAGTAATCGTGTTGGTATTCGCACTCGTTTAAGGTAATATTTAAAGGTTTTCGAAAAAAGTAAATAGCGGCAAAAGCGTTCATGACACATAGGCTTAATAAAGTGATGTATGTGTAATGCTTTTAGGAATTTAGTCAAAACATAGGCAGACCATTTTAGAGTGAGTCACAAGCTGCCAAGGGGCCTTTGTTGTGCTCACTTATCTGTTATACATTTCAAAGACAAAATGTTTGGCTTCTGTGTTCACAGATTCAAACTAAGTGACTTGGAAATGACAAGGGACAAACATTGCCGCTTGCTGTAAAAGAACACATTTCCTGATGCAGGTGATTGGCAGCTCGGTGATTTCGGCATTAATGGCTCCTGAGGGAGGAGAGCGACTCAATAATAGGCTCAGTACCCCAGAAATAGGCCCCCCGATTGGGGGTTTTGATGAGAAGCAGGGACACACCAGGGCTCAGAAAAGGGATATATTCATTCACAAAGATAAAACGTAATCCCCATCACTTCCCCTTTCTCTGCTTTCCTATTTGTTTATGTCTCAATGAGAAATGTTTTACGGGGAAGTTTTTCGTACTTTTCTGTCTAGTCTTTCTTATACGGGGCATGGCTGCTCTCTGGCTGTGTGTTTATCTTGTTGATTAGGATCACATTATGTATAGCTCTCCAAAACATGCATGGATGTTATGGGTAGCGTCAGGTAAGCTGGTTAATGTCAGCACATTCCAGGACTGCTAGGGCTGCATTCAAGAGTGCAAACATTTCAAACAGTGACAATCAACTACATTTTAGGCCTCATGCACATTGAACGTTATAAAAACACCAGTAGTTAATATCTATTATATTAAAAATTATAAAGAAAATAGCAAATAATATATGTTCATCTATATATGATGTTCGAGAAGCCTTTCACACATATATATATATATATATATATATATATATATATATATATATATATATATATATATATATATATATATATATATATATATATATATATATATATATATATATATATATATAAGTTATATTTATATATATATAAGTTATATTATATATAAGTTAAAAAATATTTTTTTGATAACAAGACACAAAAAAATAACAAGAAATATTTTATTGATAACAATACAGTACATATTATTAGTACAAATTTTGAAGTTAAATCAAAATTTGTACTAATAATATGTACTGTATTGTTATCAATAAAATATTTTAAAAGAAAAACACCAGTAGCATTAGCTGTAGAAAGCTGTAGCTGAAGAATACGTTTTTTTTTTTAGCATTTTTGCAGAAGCATTTTTTAGCTTCTTTTTTTTAGCAAAACTATACTCCCACAAAAGCTTATGGCTCAAAAACGCAGAACAGCCACGTTTTTTAAGCTTTTATCAGTTATAGCGTTTTTACAGCTAAAAAACTCCTCTTAGCCACTTCAGCCCCCCGGAAGATTTTACCCCCTTCCTGACCAAAGCACTTTTTGCGATTCGGCACTGCGTCGCTTTAACTGACAATTGCGCGGTCGTGCGACGTGGCTCCCAAACAAAAAAATTTTCCCCACAAATAGAGATTTCTTTTGGTGGTATTTGATCACCTCTGCGGATTTAATTTTTTGCACTATAAACAAAAAAATACCGACAATTTTGAAAAAAAACACATTCTTTTTTACTTCTTGCTATAATAAGTATCCCCAAAACATATATAAAACATTTTTTTTTCCCTCAGTTTAGGCCGATACGTATTCTTCTACATATTTTTGGTAAAAAAAAAAAATGCAATAAGTTTTTATTGATTGGTTTGCGCAAAAGTTATAGCGTTTATAAAATAGGGGCTAGTTTTATGGCATTTTTATTGATAATTTTTTTTCTGGTAATGGCGGCAATCAGCGATTTTTATCGTGACTGCGACATTATGGCGGACACATCGGACAGTTTTGACACATTTTTGGGACCATTGGCATTAATACAGCGATCAATGCTAAAAAAGTGCATTGATTAATGTAAAAATGTCACTGGCAGTAAGGGGTTAACCACTAGGTGGCGCTGTAGGGGTTAAGTGTGTCCTAGGGAGTGATTCTAACTGTGAGGGGTGGGCTGTGTCTGACACATCAACTGAAGCAGTTAAAACCCAGTAGTTCTGGGGGGGGGGGGGGTTTCCAGGCAGGAAACGCCCTTGCCAAAAAACACTGATAACAGTCTGTGTGCGTACATGGACACATAGGATAATGTGCTGGGGAGTTAACTGACTGCAGAAAAAAATGCCCGAAGCTAAAAACGGCAGCTGTAAAAACGTCCACTGTGCATGAGGCCTTAGTATCTAGGGACCTTTGCAAGTTAAACGGGATAGAGAACAGAACATATCTAGCATTCTGTTAAATCTGTGCATTGAAGGAATTTTTTAATAGGCATACAGAGATGCAAGCACAATATGGACAGAAAAATACAGTGACACTGAACACTGGTGTCAAAATATCTTAGTTAGAGGCTATTTCTAGCGCTAAAACGCCTGAAAACCGTCTCAGTGCGAAAGCAGCCATAGAGAGTTGGGGAAGATGCCAGAAGAGAGGGAAAGATTGAAGATGTGGGTTAGAGAGTGTAGAATAGAGTCAGAGGGTGAACTTAGCATTTGCAATGGAACTGGATCCAGAGGGCAGGTGGTTAGTTGGACATTAGCAAGTAGTTTAGCAACCTCATCTATAGTGGTGGGGTTAAATGAGGGAAGTATTGATTGTTCCTGTGGGCATGAAGTGTAAAGCATGGAAGGTATCTAAACAGCAGGGATGTTCTCACAAATTGTATCAATCTTCTGTATGAAGTGATTGGCGATCTCCTGGGCAGTCAGTTGGTTAGTGGATGGAGGCAGTGGAGGACGAAGTAGAGAGTTGAAGGTAAAGAAGAGTTGGCAGGGACATGATGATAAGTTGTTAATGAGAGTGATAAAATAGGTCTGCTTGGCAGTGAGGAGGCAGGAATTGTATTTTTGGAGGGCAGATTAATACTAGTTGAAATCTTTCTGAGACTTAATCTTACGCCACAGGTGCTCAAGAGCATTGCTTGTTTTTACAGACTTCTAGTGTCATCTGTTTGCCAAGGTTAAAGGGGACGGGCCTGAGTCTGTGTGTAGTGGGAGGGGCCAGTGTGTCCAGGGAGGTTAAAAGTGAAGCGTTATAGACAGAAGTGGCGAGGTCGGTGCCGGACATCTATATATCATTACCTAGCAAAAAATATATATTTATTAGATGTTTTTATTTTTATTCACAGAACATTGCATTAGTCCTTTATTTAATAATTAGAGACTGGCAAAAGTTAAAGCACTGGACACAATAAGGAAGGAAAAATTAAGGTGGTTTATGCATTTTCTTAAATCTGCAGTTGGCTTTAAATGTTTCCTGATGACTACAGAAATGTCTTAAAACTAACCTGGATCTGTTCTTGTGCCCGTTTTTAGCCTCATTATTTAAAGTTTTTTGTTTTTTTTTTTCATAAAAAAGTATACATTGCAAAGCATCCTCTACGTAACCAAATAAATATTATAAAAAAATAAATTTCCATTTTTAAAAAAAAGGCAATTTTTTAAAGTGAATTTACCAAGAGAATTTTTGAAAGCTCTGAAGTTCTGTTTTGGTACAATTTTGCAGATGAAAAAATTGGTAATTTCACTGCAAAGTCAGTTCACAGATTTTTTTTTTTCACTCATTCCTATTGATAATATATTTACTTAAGTGAAGTTTTCATTTTATATCATGATATGCATAGGTGCTCTTAGATATTGAGTATGGAACACACTTTTGTTTATGTATTTGAAACATTAGTGTGTACTGTATACCACATTGCAAATAAGGTAGACGATGCCTGGCACAATTACACTTTTGGAAGTTCCATATTACATAAGATTTAGGCATAAGTGTTTCTCATGCTTGCTTTTGGCAGTTTAAGTGCTTTGTGATATAAAATGTGATTGAAAAAATGTCAGTGCTTTAAACTTTGCGAATGCTGAGGTGACAACACTACTTAACAGTGAGAACATTTGCTTTCATGAACCGTCCCAGAACTGAGAATGTAACAGCCAACTTGACACCATTTTGTTGGCTGTGTGAGAAAATGCAATAACAGGACTTACAAATCTTTTCTTCATTGCAATTTGCCATAGTTGTCAACATCTGAGTGAGGGGCAATTTGCTGTCAGGCAGGTGTACCCAGGCCAGTTTATTTTGGATGTCAGACTTTTGTGCCAAATGAACATTGTCCACATCATACATCACAACCACTAATACTTAGAATTATTTTTGTTTTCAATCTCTTGCTCCATAACCGGTGACAATTCTGGGATAGGAGAATGACGCTAGTAACTGCATAAGGTTTGCTATATATCAGGCCTATTGGAAGACTATGATATTAAACAAATTATCAAGAATGAAAAAGAAAACATGTACATATATATGAAGGAACAATGCTGTAGCTGATCAGTATATATATATATATATATATATATATATATATATATATATATATATATATATATATATATATATATATATATATATAAATATTATATACGTATATATATTTAGATAGATAGATAGATAGATAGATAGATAGATAGATAGATAGATAAATAGATAGACAGTATACAGTGGCATAGCTTAAGGCTGGGTTCCCACTAGTGTGAATTGGATGCGGATTTCCCTGCATCCAATTCACATGTCAGGAGCTTGTGACCGGCTCTCTATGGAGCCGGTTCACACATCTCTGGAGCGGCTCCAGTGGGAATTGCACAGGAGTCCTGTGTGTCTTCTGGTAAGTTTCAGGTCCTAATTCAGCCAAAATCTCGGCCTGAAATCAGACCTGAACTGGTAAACAGGGACGCACTGGACCCCTGCTGTGAACCCAACCTTAAGCTTGTGGGTCCAGATGCAAAAGGTGACCTAGGGCCCTCCCACTATCACCCATAGCTTCCATCATGCACCAAGATACTCCCACCTCATGCCAAGATACTCTAAATGGCTAAATAGTTCATATATATATATATATATATATATATATATACACACTGTATTTATTGGCGTATAACACTCACGTTTTCACAGTAAAAATCGAGTGCAAATAGCGTGTGTGTGTTATACACCAATACTTCAATTTTATCTGCCTCGGAGGGGACAAGGGACGGGGGGGCTGGGGCGAACACTGTCAGATTACATACAGTGAGAATCTCCTGTTTACTTATAATAAGAAGTCCCGTCTCCTGAGCTGCCATTGGACCACTGTTCTGTCTATCATAGGAGATTCTCACTGCATTGATGGCAATGGTGAGGCTGCTGCATTGATGGTAATGTTGAGGCTGCTGCATCGATGGCAATGGTGAGGCTGCTGCATTGATGTGGACTGATGAGGCTGCATTGATGGCACTTGTGAGGCTGCAGATAGGCATTGATCAGGCTGCATTGATGGCAATGGTGAGGCTGCAGATGGGCACTGACCCTTATTTTGCTTCAAAGTTCCTTATTTAAAATTTTTGTTTTTTTCCTGAAACTTCCCTCTTAAAATGAATGTGTGTGTTATACGACGATAAATACGGTATACAGTGGAACCTTGGATTACGAGCACAATCCGTTCCAGGAGTATGCTCGTAATCCAAAGTACTCGCATATCAAAGCGAGTTTTCCCATTGAAGTCAATGGAAACTAAAATAATTTGTTCCGCATTGACTTCAATGGGATGCAATACCGCATGCGGCCAGAGGTGGGGGCGCCGGAGAGCCTCGGAAACAGACAAAAAAAGGCCCGAGGACAGTTTGACTAACCTCGGCAAACCTCGGAAAGACTCCGTTCACGAGCCTTTCCGAGGTTTGCCAAGGTCAGCTTGAACTGTCTTTGGGCCTTTCCGTGTATTTCCGAACGCCGACGATCGGTGCTGTTCGGCGCCCCCCACCTCAGGCCAAAATCGCTACTGCACACCGATTTTGGCCTGAATCCTGCTCGTTTTGCGAGACAACACTCGCAAAGCGAGTTAGGATTTTTAGAAATACAGTGCTCGTTTTGCAAACGCTCGTTAACCCACAAACCGAGGTTCCACTGTAATATATATATATATATATATATATATATATATAATATATATATATATATAAACAAAATGTACACACACAAAAGAGAGCAAGATAAAGAGCACAGAAGCCCAAAATTATCACTGACCTGCGTTTTCCAGCTATAGTATTCAGCTTGTTTTGCGCCGAACTTTAGATGGCATTATATGTTTAAGAGGCAGGCACCATTACTACCTAATAAATAGCAGGAAATTAGGGGTATGTGGGGCATGGGGGGCATATAGTTAAAGTGGTTGTTAACCCACTGTAAGAACTTTATATAATCCTCCTTGTCTCCCAACGATAGGTGCTCCTGTGTCTGTGTTTTATAAAAAAATGCAGATTATACCTCATTTCAGATTGTCGCTCACGTGACCTGCCATCTCTCTCCTCTCCCCATTGGACAGATGCAGCAGGTGGGGCCACGATTCCCCCGTTGAGGTTAGTCGGGAGGGGAGAAGGAGAGAGCCGAACAGTCACATGAGCGCCGATCAGCGCTCTGAAATGAGGTATAACCGTAATTTTTTTTATAAAACACAGACACAGGAGAACCTAACGTTAGGAGACAAGGAGGGTTATATATAATCTTAAATGTTATTTCATCATCAGGAAGGGAGGGGGCAGGCTCTGACATAGGAGCCGAAAGGCAGGGAGGGAGGG
Source organism: Lithobates sylvaticus (assembly GCA_028564925.1). Lineage (NCBI taxonomy): Eukaryota > Metazoa > Chordata > Amphibia > Anura > Ranidae > Lithobates > Lithobates sylvaticus. The sequence continues at coordinate 417,077,390 of CM053027.1, forward strand.
GGGAGAGGAGGACAGGAGAGACAGGAGATGATGTAGGCACCTAAACTGACCACGGTAGCAGGGCTCAGCAGCCATCATATACCGTGGTCAGTTTACAAAGGGTGGGTAGAAACTGGCAGGATCAGCCAGGCATTTCAGGTGATACAAGGGGCCAAATGACACAGCACAAGCACTTTGCTAAAAACAAGCTTTAAGTGAACAGGATCCAATTTTTTTTTTTCAGGTTAACAAACACTTTAAGATGACCATACAGCTGATTGGCTGTAGTGACTGATCAGTCGACTTTTTCCATCCGGCTTCTCCAATTTTCCAATGTACGTTTTTTGAGATGGGTGCTGCCGGCTGAGCCACCCATGAGTTGAATTTGTTGATTCACTGGAATCTGCAGAAATTTGAGCCATATTCAGCCAGCCTTAGTTTAAGAAAGATGTTAGCCCCTTATTGCCTCCCCATGATGCTGGCTCTGCAAATACCACTCCAATATATTCCTAATCACCTCATCACATTTTCACTTTTTTAAATTAGAACCCATGTTTAAACATATCCTTTACAATCACAGAGCTGTTTAGATATTTAAATACAACCTACTAAGTATTTTCTCTCACTTTCTGAAGCTAGGGTGGCTGTTCATATGCAAATCAGCTAATCTTCTAAACCATGCATTTATTTGTCGTCTGTGACTAGCCTGCTTTAATATCATCCTGTGCTAGGAGAAAGCATGTTGTTTCTGTGCCTGGGTCACCATTTTATCATAATACTTGGCACCTAACTTGGAAAGGGCAGTTATTGGTTCAGAGTGTGTCTTTACATTTGATTTAGACATACTCATCTATGACATACTAAGGAGTGGTGGCTATATATTTATATTTATTATCTCCTTCATATCTTAAAATGTAATAGCAAAGGATAAACCACAAGAAGTATATGTTGGTTTTATAGGAAAGGATAGTGGTTTTCTGAAATTGTAGCAGAGTTATGCTATGTGGTCACTTTTGATGCTAACGGTGCTTAGAAGAAATTCTTATCTTCCTTACTCGGTTTTTGTTATTGAAAGCATAACAGATGCTGTATAGTGTGGACATTTAATGATATGTGTATTAAATATTTCTCTAGAGGATAAAGCCACTGTGTTTTCAATCTGTAAAGCACATAAAAGTAATGTCAAAATGGCAGGTGAAATGTTTAATGTACGTTTTCTATGTGACAGAAGAAAAGTATCCACCGTGCCCTTCTCAGCATGTTGTTGAAGCTGACAGCAGCGCATAAGAACTCTTTTAGGCACTAGTTGTCACTTACTTCCCAAGCCCTGGAAGGGGAGGATAGAGCTGTCATTTTCTCCCACCGTGCAGTAATTTTAACTGCTGATCTTTCCACTCACTGTCACACCTGAGATTAAGCTTCTAGACACGCAGGGGAGTTGAATTCAACAAGGGAAACAGGCTGTGATAGATGAAAGTAATGTGAAGATATAAACCATAAAGAGTGTATATAGGATATGCAGAGCAGCTCAAGTTTAAAAGCAAAAAAAAGGAAGAATGAATTTAAAAATCATTTAACAGACATTTTTAAGATGCTTTATTTGTGTCCCCAACATGTACAATTCTGGGCAGGCAACTGAAGCTGTTATGGTGGCCAAAAAACACTGATGTGATCTTTTAGTAGATCATTTAATGTGACTAAGGTAATCAAATTGAAAACATTATAGTGTATATAGCGACCTCTTGATTGATGCTGCCAAGTCAATCAGCAGTGGTGGAAGTTTGGTTGTGATTAATTAAACCAATATATTTATGTCAATATCCATTGTGTTTAAATAGTATGCTTATTCAAACCCTTGTAATAAGTGTATAACAACAGTTAATAACATAATATATGCAAATATTAAATGAAAATCAAATAAATGTTAGATGGATATACAGTCCACCTATCATACCTGAAACCATAGAAGGCTCATCCAGTGTATTATTTCATAAAAGCTAATCAAAATCAAAAAAAGTCCAAAAGGAGAAAAGAAAGGATTTTGTGGTGATCCAACAATACATGCAGATACTCCATCTACAGAAACCTCTCTCCTGCAAAAGTGATCATTTAATGCTGAATGGATAACCACGACCAGCCACCATTAAAGTGTTACTAAACTCACAACAGTAAAATCAGTCTGTATATGCAGTAAAACTCACTGTGGAACCTGAAGGGGTTAATCCTTTGCATTGTGTATAAAGGCTGTTTGATCTCTTCTCTGATTCTCCTCTTCTTCCACTGTTTCCCAAAAATAACATGATATTTACAGAGCCAGGGGGTGGGCTGCACATGCACATGTTTGTATTGCTAGAGAGTTTTTTTTTCTTGGGAGGGTGCATGGGATCAGCAAAGGGCCAATCACCACTGTCCAGCCTTGGCCAGACAGAGGACCAGGGGAGAATGAAAAATCCTCCTACAAGCTTTACTAAAAACGATAGAAGTCACAAGCCTGCTATATACTGCTGATTAGAATAGGTATTTATCAGTTTATATTTACTAAAATAATTGCATTTCCATGTTCTGTGCACTGTGGGAGACCAGATATAGTGAATGCAGGTTCTGAGTTTAGTAACACTTTCAGTGATTTGGCCTTTTACCTTAGGGTATGACCAAACAGTCAAAAAATACCTTTTGTATAGTCTTCAAGTCCTGTATAGTATTACCTGGTTTGGTATGAATCACCAGAGATCACCCTGCTAGAAATAGCTGGATCCACTTCTCATGCTTCCAGTTTACTCAACATTTTTAAGGAAGAAGGAAGAACTCATAGCGCAATATTGCTACAGTATATCGCTTTTTAATTAAATGAAAGTATGCACTAACATTGTGAACATCTAAAAACAGCATGTTGAACAAGATAAAAGACTTGGCTGATCACCTCCTAATCACTTTCCGGGAATCGAAGATACAGAAAGTGATGTCACTGGTCCCACCTGATGCATTACGTCACTTGTCACGTGGCTTCCTCAAGTTTCTGTGGATGGAGTAATTGCACGTATTGTTGGATCACCACACAATCCTTTCTTTTCTCTTTTTGGACTTTTTTAATTTTGATTATCTTTTTTGAAATAATACACTGGATTTAAAAGGTGATGAATTGAGAACTCTGCTGAATATCTTCTGTGTTCCCATATGACAAAGAACCCCAAAAGAGAATGAAGGCCCTAAGGAAAATCCAGTAGATATCAATAAGTGTGCTACACAGATAGTGATGAAGTGCAGAGAAGTATTTTATTTAATTAAAAAAAATGGGTCTGATTTACTAATAATAACTAATTTAGTAAATCAACCCCAATATGTTTCAGGGGTTCACACACTCCTCCTTTGTCAAGGCTTATATGTTAAAGCTCCACAGACAGGGTTACGCTCATACTGCACAATTAAGAAGTGGTCAGAAAAATGTTTTATATGATTAAATTAGAGGCATATGGGAGAATATTTGATTTAAGCTGTGATCTCCATTGTAAGAGTGTCTCCTAATTTGTCTCATTGCTCTTGTTTTACACTGCCTTTGCTGTGTGGTAATACTGAATTATCTGCTCTAATCCAATGTAATACCAATGCTGCATAAATAAAATAAGCAGCTACAAAAACATGATTATTATCTTTATGATCTGTACTAGAATGAACAATACAGATTATTTTTGAGATAGGGAAGGCAAGGGTTTTAGACATGTAATTATTTTCTATAATTCCCTAAAGTAATAACCTATCAGTCAATCTACCTATCAATCCTTATAAGAGATATACAAATGCTAATAACGATTATTGTGTTTGTAGCTTTCTTAACATACTTAAAGTGGATGTAAACCTGATTTTTTTTTTTATGTCATAATGTAGAGTATAAGATTTCCTATGATTTGAGTCCAGTCTTGCCACAAAGAGTTATTCCAGCTCTGAGCAATCCTCTTTTATTGTTCAGTGAGATAAATCTTGACAAACAGAGAAAAACTTTGTCAAATCCTCCCCCTTGCTGTGAGTGACAGGTGATTTACATATCTTGTGCACTAGCCTAAGAGACATGCATTCTTTTTTAATTCCCTCCCACTCCTTTCTTCTGCTGCTCTGCAAGGATTAGCTGTTCCACACCTCAGCATGATTTGGCATGCTGAAGTCATGTGGGTACTTTTCTGGGTTTTGACTGGATTTTAGTGATCATAGCAGAAGTTCAGTGTAAGAAATACACAGGAGAAAATGCATGTTTATAAGGGGAGTGTAGAGGTGGGCGGGGAGTCTACTGACATCACAACTCCACCCACTGAGCCCTGGAAAACAAACCCACCCACAAAATCTGCAGTTTTTCGGGTCTCATAGCAGACAGAGGGGAGACATTTGACAGATAAGTATACATGCAGGAGGCATGTATATCCTTCTAGATAACCAATATCGCAGTAGTTTAGAAAGGAGGAGAGTGGGTTTACATCCACTTTAACATACATTCTTAACATACTTTCTTAATATACTGAATCATGGTTACCTTTTGTTTTAAGAAATATTTTGTCTTAGCTGTTATTCTGTCTATTTATGTTTATAGATAATAGTATTAATTACACTGTTCATATTTTATTTTACTAATGTCACAATGTTTGCTACTTTATATGTAATAATTATTTATCATTTGCGGATCACTTTAAAAACATCCTGAACCTTATCTTGACTCGACTTTTATGCTAGTCTTATATTAGGTTTTTTAAATATACTGGCTGGAAGTGAGAACAGTGATTTTAAGAACAGCAAAGTCTTCCTGACTCTACCGCTTGACCTAAGATGGTCTTGTGATCAGGATATTAGTGAAGACTCTTTGACTGATTGCATCAGTCAGAGGGCACTGCAGCCGGTGGAGTTCTTACTGCGTAGATGCTCTGTTTTATTCTCAAGTACATTTTAAATCAGTTTTGTAAAGGAAGGATGAAAGGGCATATTACCTTTTAAAATCACATTTAATGGTTTTTGTCATACAGTTGTCACTTTTACTCTAACTATCTCATCTTCCTCTTATCAGAAATGGTAGCTCAGGGTAAAGAGATCACCAAAACATTATAACTATGAAATGTCAGATTACTGTGATTTTTTTTTAAAGCATTAGAAACATTTCCGCTCACCTTTCAATGTTACTCTCTATGGTCACATCCATAATTTTTCGCATCTTTTAATATTTGATATTATACAGAACATTTTACAGCTATAGTCTGGTTACAAAAAACATCATCCCCCACCAAGGTCTCCCCATACATAAAACTACACCCATACTTATACACATATATACATTTTTTCCATGGGTATTCCGCCTAGCCTGATGATGTCAAATTACTGCTACACTGAATGTCACTCATGTACTCATGTGTGAGTGCCATTCAGTGTAGTAATATTCTGAGACCTGGCTCCACAATGACATCTTTACAGAAGGCAAGTCCTTGACAGCCTGGGTTTAGAGGAACGGGAACCAAAAGACTGAGAACATCTAGTGGTAAAAAGAAATTACTGTGGAGGACAACACCATATTGAAGGTGAGTATGGCAGCAATTATAACTGCTCTATTATACATTTTTTATTGCTAAAGTTGGAACTTTGTGGTTATTCTCTTGTTCATAGGTAAAGGAGTAGCACATTTTAATAATATGATCTAGGGATTCAATGAGTTTTTATATGTGTTATGCAGAGTACCAGCAGAGATTTATTAGCCAGCAGACTGATTCAAGCTCGTAGGTTTTCTTCTAGAAGCCCACACATGTACACTGTCAATGAACACTGGTACTAGGATTCATTTGCATTCCAGTGCCTGCATCTCCTACTTTTTTGGCTGCTCTACCAATCCCCAGTGGGAAGCTAGTTATAATTGAATGCAGGAGCAGAGATTTGCATTCATGTCCCAGATGGTTACTGAGGCAGTTTAGTTAAGCAATGGATGATCTAAAGATCATGACAGTTGAGCCTTTCTGAAAAATAAAGGTAAAGAAAGGTGAAGGGGAGGATGGGGAATGGCTGAAATTAAAGACTGCTATGTACATGAGTAAGAAAGCATATTGGGAGAATCTGAAAGATCAGGTGCAGTAAGAGAAGTTATGGTATCAGTGGCAAATTATAGTTAAAGTAGAATGGGTGGATGCCCCTAGGGACCTAGACTCCTATAAAGCAAAAATTTCTGTATTTCAGACCTATTATAGACTGTATTTCAGAAGTAGCTCTTTATTTTTGGACAGCTGAACAATTATAAATAAACATTCCTGTATCTGGAAGGATCATCTTTTGAAACTATTTTCCACCACCACCACATGTGCAATTTACAAAACTATATTTTTTTCCAACACGCTTTTTTTTAGAACTTTTCTTCTGACTTTTTATGTGGTTTTGTTTTAGAATTTATGCACTTGTGTATCTAACTCAGAAGCACACACAACATGCAACCTGTGCTTTCAGTGAAAATGGCTGGCATCTAAAAGCAGTCTAAGATCAAACTAGGGAGAGTTTGAAAATCGGCAATGTAAAGCACTATATGAAGAAATTAAAAAGTCAAACAATGCATTCCAGATCCTTTTGGTGTACTATCTCCTATCTACACCCATCCCCTAGGTCTATGGGAGAGGATGTGTGGAATACTGGCTGCAATGGAGCACAAATACTTTACTTGTTAGACCCTTTGTCATGGATATACAGATTCCAGAACTGCAGCAAGGCTGAGGCGCATCCCGGCCAGCAGGCGCCCAGCGGCTTTGGCGCCAGTGGGCCTTTAAAAAGGGCTCCCACTGTTCAGCTCTTGCTGGTTGATCTGTAGTCTTCCCTGGGACCCGCCCCTGTATCTGCATCTGATCTCACACCTGACTCGGCTTCCTGACCACGCTGCTCTCTCCTCTCCTGATCTCTGGCTGCCATTTGACCTTGCTTGTTTTCCTGCATACCTGATCTTCCGTTGCCGACTAAGCCTGGACTCTGACCATCCCTTGTCTGCCGATTCTGTCTGATCTGATCCGCTGTGTATGACCTGGCTTGTCTGACCTTGTTCCTGCCCGCTGTGTGCACCTGCATCCTGCTGACCTGCATCCTGCACACCTGCATCCTGCCGACCTGCATCCTGTGCACCTGCATCCTGCTGACCTGCATTCTGCGCACCTGCATCCTGCTGACCTGCATCCTGTGCACCTGCATCCTGCTGACCTGCATCCTGCGCACCTGCATCCGGCTGACCTGCATCCTGCTGACCTGCATCCTGTGCACCTGCATCCTGCTGACCTGCATCCTGCGCACCTGCATCCTGCTGACCTGCATCCTGCGTACCTGCATCCTGCTGACCAGCATCCTGCGCACCTGCATCCTGCTGACTTGCATCCTGCGCACCTGCATCCAGCCGACCTGCGTTCCTCAGCACTCCCCAGTGGTCATCATCTCCAGCTCCAGAGAACTCTGCAGGCACTCCTACCTCACTGTGCTCCTACGGTCACTGTCCCCAACTCCAGTGTCCCAGGAACCAGGGCTGTACGAGAGGTCTCCCTCTGCACGTCAGGCTCACCCACAAGGTACATGTCAGTATCAACCAGCCATGCCTGAGCCTGCAAGAGGGACCTCCGTTACTGAGGAGGTCTGCCAACTCCTCTCAGCCCTCACTCACGAAGTGAAGTGTCTCCAGGACAGTTATGAACGCCTAACAGGACATATGCAGGACCAGGCAAACTTTCCTCTCAGTGGAAGGTCATCAGAAGCTACCTCCGCACTCCCAGCAATGATGTTGCCTCCCGAGCCAAGGGTCCCAATTCCAGAGAAATTCTCTGAGGATCGAAACAAGTTCCGGACTTTCCGCAATGCATGCGAGTTATACTTCTCCCTACTACCCTTAACCTTTTCGCAGGAGACCACCAAAGTAGGGTTTGTTGTTTCACTTCTGTTAGGACAAACACAAGCTTGGCCCACCATTTGCTGGAAGAACGCCATGCTTCTCTGGACTCCTTGTCATCCTTCTTCAACGCTATGTCGCTCCTTTACGATGACCCCCAACGGACTACTACTGCCGAAGCTGCCCTTAGCACGCTCAAACAAGGCCGCAGATCGGTGGAGGACTACATAACTGACTTTAGGCGCTGGAGTGCAGGCACCTTATGGAATCATGCAGCCTTACGGCACCAGTTCCGCTTAGGTCTATCAGAAGGGTTAAAGGATGAGTTGGCTCGGGTCGGTATATCAGATTCTCTGGAATCCTTGATCGCCCTAACTACACAGATAGACCGTCGTCTTCGGGAACGCAGGATGGAGAGGGTGAGCCAACAGCCCCGATCAAACTGGATGTTATCTCAAGTGGCCACCACCTCTCGTCTTGCCTCCTCCAGACCAACTCCAGTTAATCCTGCACCAGACTCTCCTAAATATGGGCAGGCCGGATCGACAAGACCCTCATTGTCCGCAGAGGAACGCATGCGTCGGCAACTGCTCAACCTCTGCCTGTACTGCGGGGGTACCGGCCACTATGTGCATTCATGCCCTGCTAAGCACCGTAGATACTTATCTGTCTCTTCTCCTGGTCATCTGGTAACCTCCACCAATTCTACTCACCTGGCTCTACCTATCACCTTTCTGTTTCCTGAAAGAACTGTGTCAGTTACCGCAATAATAGACTCTGGGGCATGCAGTTGTTTTATTGATTTGAACTTTGCAAACCAACAGCGCATCCCGCTTTAGCACAGAGCTCAAGGACTTTCCATCTTCCTGGCGGATGGATCCCGTATAAAATCTGGCCAAGTGACCCAGGAAACTCCTTCATTGACTGTAGTTACTGCTTCAAACCACAAGGAACTGCTGAAACTTGATGCCATTGCATCCCCTCTGTTTCCAGTCATCTTGGGCTTACCGTGGCTTCAGGCCCATAACCCGCAAATTAACTGGGGCTCCGGAGAGATCAAGTTTCAGTCCCTCTACTGTCAAAACCACTGCCTTCCTTCACCTCCCAGGGTACCTGGCCCCTTACTATGCTTGGAAGCTGACTTGGAATTACGCACAGTAGTCCCTGAACCATACCACGAGTTCTTAGACGTCTTTAGCAAGCGAGGGGCAGAGACCCTTCCTCCCCATCGCTCCTATGATTGCCCGATCGAGCTATTACCCGGAGCAGAGATCCCCTTTGGTCGGATTTTTCCCCTATCTGAGCGGGAGTTGGAGGTGTTAAAAGAGTATGTCGACGAAAATTTGGAGAGGGGGTTCATCCGGCCGTCCACCTCTCCAGCTGGGGCAGGAATCTTTTTTGTAGAGAAAAAGGACCACTCACTTCGTCCCTGTGTAGACTACCGGGAACTGAACAAGATCACGGTTAAAAACCTGTATCCTCTACCCTTGGTGCCTGAGCTTTTCCAGAGACTAAGAACTACTGCTGTGTTCACCAAGCTAGATCTTCGAGGGGCCTACAATTTGGTCCGTATTCGTTCTGGGGACGAGTGGAAAACGGCCTTCCGTACCAGGTTTGGCCACTTCGAATACCTAGTGATGCCCTTTGGCCTGTGTAATGCCCCTGCTACCTTCCAGCACCTGATAAATGATATCCTCAGGGATTACCTCGATATCTTCATAATAGCCTATTTAGACGACATCCTGATCTTTTCTACATCCCTGGATCAACACCGGAAACACGTCAAGATGGTACTCTGCCGTCTCCGTCAGCATGGGCTATATGCCAAACCAGAAAAATGTGAGTTTGAGCGGCAGAGTATCCAGTTTTTGGGCTTAGTGATATCCACGGAAGGGTTCAAGATGGACCCACAAAAGGTCACAGCAGTTCTGGACTGGCCTGCACCTTCTGACAAGAAGGGGGTGCAACGTTTTGTTGGCTTTGCCAATTTTTACAGAAGGTTTATTAAAGGATTTTCGGCAATCATTTCCCCGATTACCCAGCTAACCAAGCAGAACGTCCGATTCCACTGGAATTCCGAGGCACAAGCCGCCTTCTCTACCTTAAAGGGACTGTTTACCTCTGCCCCCATCCTAAGCCACCCAGATCCTTCTCTCCCCTATCTGCTTGAGGTCGACGCCTCAGAAACAGCTGTGGGGGCAGTTATCTCTCAGCGCCAAGGACTTAAGGATCTTATGCACCCCATAGCCTTCTTCTCCCGTAAACTCTCATCTGCCGAGAGAAATTACAACGTGGGTGACCGTGAACTTTTGGCCATTAAGGCCGCGCTCGAAGAATGGCGATACCTGCTGGAGGGAGCGGCTCATCCCATACTCATATATACAGATCACAAAAATCTGGAATATTTACGAACGGCCAAACGTCTAAGACCACGCCAGGCTCGGTTGGCGCTATTCTTTTCCAGATTTGCTTTTCATATAACTTACAGGCCAGGATCAAAGAACATCAAGCCCGACGCTCTTTCGCATATGTATGATGACCCCAAAGAAACCTCAGTTCCGGACACTATTCTATCGGAGGGCAATTTCTTACTTCTTCAGACGGACCTGATGTCCAGTTTAAAACAAGCCTCTGTGGGGGTGCCCTGTCCACCCGGAGTAACTCTGATACCCAAGGACGGTCTGCTTTGGAAAGACAGTAAAATTTTCGTGCCTGAGAGGTGTCAAACCAAAGTTCTGAGCCTGTGTCACGATCACCCTCTGGCCGGACATTTTGGGGTCCACAAGACTCTCGAATTAACCCAGCGCATGTTCTGGTGGCCGAAGCTCGAGAAGGACTGTAAGGAATACGTCAAGTCTTGTGTTACCTGTACCCAAAATAAGTCTGCTAGAACCAAGTCCTGGGGTCTTCTCAAACCACTACCAATTCCCGACAGGCCTTGGAGCGAGATTGCCATGGATTTTATAGTGGAGCTACCCCCTTCTGAAGGACATACAGCCATTTTTGTAGTGGTCGACCGCCTGTCCAAAATGGCCCACTTTATACCCCTGAAGAACACACCTTCTGCTGTAGAGACCGCCCGGGTGTTTATCCGGGAGATTGTGAGGCTGCATGGGGTACCAACAAACATCGTATCGGACAGGGGGGTCCAGTTTACCTCTCGTTTCTGGAGGTCACTATGCCAGATCCTGAAAATCGAACTCTCCATGTCTTCTGCCTTCCACCCTCAGACCAATGGACAAACTGAGAGAACGAACCAGACTCTGGAACAGTACATCCGTTGTTTTACCTCGTTTGTCCAGGACGATTGGGTATCACTTTTGCTCCTAGCAGAATTTGCCTTTAATAACGCCTGCCACTCAGTTACAGGACAGTCACCATTCTTTGCGAACTACGGCTTCCACCCTGTCTTCCTGCCTAACATTATCCCAGAATCTCCAGTCCCAGCAGTACAAACCACTGTCGAGTTTCTAGGTCGGAATAATAAGTTGTTGCAAGAAACCATGGCCAAAGCACAGGCAACTAACAAGAGACTGTATGATAGGAAGAGAAGAGGGGAATTATGTCTCCAACCAGGAGACCAGGTGTGGTTATCTACCACCAATCTTAAGATGGCTTGTCCTTCAAAAAAACTGGCACCCAAATTTATTTGCCCCTTCCCGATCAAGAGGAAATTGAATGAGGTTTCCTACGAACTTTCCTTGCCTGAATCGCTCAAAGTCCACCCAGTGTTCCACGCATCCCTGCTTAAACCCACGGTACCTGACCCCTTCCCCGACAGAGGATCGGGTCCACCTGAACCTATAATTATTGACAGGGACGAGGAATATGAGGTTGAGGCTGTTGTAGACTGCAGACGGAGAGGTAACCAAATTCAATATTTAATCAAATGGAGGGGGTATGGGCCAGACGAGAATTCATGGGAACCCAAGCAAAATATGCATGCCCAAGAACTGATCCAAGCATTCTTCCGGAGGCACCCCCAGAAAAGAGCTCTTTTGGGCACCCGGAGGTTGCCCTTAAGGGGGGGCAATGTCATGGATATACAGATTCCAGAACTGCAGCAAGGCTGAGGCGCATCCCGGCCAGCAGGCGCCCAGCGGCTTTGGCGCCAGTGGGCCTTTAAAAAGGGCTCCCACTGTTCAGCTCTTGCTGGTTGATCTGTAGTCTTCCCTGGGACCCGCCCCTGTATCTGCATCTGATCTCACACCTGACTCGGCTTCCTGACCACGCTGCTCTCTCCTCTCCTGATCTCTGGCTGCCATTTGACCTTGCTTGTTTACCTGCATACCTGATCTTCCGTTGCCGACTAAGCCTGGACTCTGACCATCCCTTGTCTGCCGATTCTGTCTGATCTGATCCGCTGTGTATGACCTGGCTTGTCTGACCTTGTTCCTGCCCGCTGTGTGCACCTGCATCCTGCTGACCTGCATCCTGCACACCTGCATCCTGCCGACCTGCATCCTGCTGACCTGCATTCTGCGCACCTGCATCCTGCTGACCTGCATCCTGTGCACCTGCATCCTGCTGACCTGCATCCTGCGCACCTGCATCCGGCTGACCTGCATCCTGCTGACCTGCATCCTGTGCACCTGCATCCTGCTGACCTGCATCCTGCGCACCTGCATCCTGCTGACCTACATCCTGCGCACCTGCATCCTGCTGACCAGCATCCTGCGCACCTGCATCCTGCTGACCTGCATCCTGCGCACCTGCATCCAGCCGACCTGCATTCCTCAGCACTCCCCAGTGGTCATCATCTCCAGCTCCAGAGAACTCTGCAGGCACTCCTACCTCACTGTGCTCCTACGGTCACTGTCCCCAACTCCAGTGTCCCAGGAACCAGGGCTGTACGAGAGGTCTCCCTCTGCACGTCAGGCTCACCCACAAGGTACATGTCACCCTTTGTACATCTAAAAAGAAATATTAATAAAAATGCTATAAAACTATCCCCTATTTTGTAAACGCTATAACTTTTGCGCAAACCAATCAATAATCGCTAATTGCAATTTTTTTTACCAAAAATATGTAGAAGAATACGTATCGGCCTAAACTGAGGAAAAAAAATACCACCAAAAGAAAGCTCTATTTGTGGGGAAAAAAGGACGCCAATTTTGTTTGGGAGCCACGTCGCACGACCGCACAATTGTCAGTTAAAGCGACCCAGTGCCGAATCGCAAAAAGGGGCCTGGTCCTTTGGCTGCCAATTGGTCCGGGGCTGAAGTGGTTAATGGACGTTTAAATAAATTTACTTTAAGATTTCATATGTTGTCTTTGTGGTGCCTGAAAAGTCCAAATTTCTCCTATTCTATGATTTCTATTGATTTAGGGATGAGAAACTTTCCACAACTTCATAAATTATAAACAATTATTTACAATACTATATTAAATTGCATTGCATTGTATATGCTTGGAGTTCTTAAAAGCTCATCTCCACACACATACTAAAAATTGTAATGCATTAGTTAGAGATCATTAAATGTTCTTATAAATAGTACTAAGATCATTAAATGTACAGTAGTCATATCTGGAACCAGTGTAGGTACTTATTTGTTTTGATCTCAGCCTGTCTGAACCAATCATGGCTTTATGGTATGTGGAGTGCTATCTGTGAACATAGCTACAGGAAGTGAAATGCGAAGGATGACCCAATCTGTGTGCTACTGCTCCCACTTTGCCCATGCCTAGGTTGTGTTGAACCCTGGACCAGACTCTATTGCCATTGCATGTAATAACTCTGATTTGAACCATAGAAATACAGAAATGTGTGTCAGACAAAAACTGGATAATTTTATTGTTGGTAAAAAAAAAAGACTGCTCTCAAGTTGTTCCATTCAAGTTTTATATTGTATTGAGCCCTTATGAGGGATGAGCAGTGTTATCCTGAAACTGGCTGTTTTTATATGATTTCTTTTTTTACCAACAATTAAAGTTATCTTTAACTTTTTTATCTGGTTTTGGTCTGGCATTCCTTTTTGTACTTCTATGGTTTGAGCTACTGTTGAGTGTCCATTGAGGAAAGCCTTGATATGTGGAGGTTGCCTCACCAGAGCTATTAAGCTTCATCTTACTACACTTGAAAATATAAAAGTTTCCAGCACCTTTTTGAGCATGTTCCATATGCGATTATTTGCTTGAATCACTTACATTGCTAGCAGATACTGTATGACTAGCAGCAGTGTATGACTTGCCTTTTTAAATTGCGCTCTTATTTTGCATTTTATTTATTTTTGCTTTTTTTCACTTTATTGTAGTTGTATTGTTTGCAGGTGATGCTGATAACTTCCAGAAAAGCAAAAAGTCTTGCAGGGGACTTCTCTTGCCTCGGGACATTCTATGCATTAAGATAAAAAACCTTCTATGTGAGCAGCAGCCCCCCTCAGCCCCCCTAATACTTACCCTGAGCCCGATCTCTCTCCAGAGATGTCCACGATTCCCTTGGCCATCTGGGACTTTCCTCCTGATTGGCTGGGGCACAGCTGTGGCACCATTGGCTCCCACGGCTGTCAATTAAAGTTGGTTAGCCAATCAGGGGAGAGGGGGACGGGGCCAAACAGCAGCTGTGTGTCTGAATGGAAACACAGAGCTGCAACTCGGCTCGGGTGCCCCCATAGTAAGCTGCTGGGCTGTGGGGGTACTCGTCAGGAGGGAGGGGCCAGGATCAGCAAAGAGTGACCTGGGAAGAGGAGGATCCGGGCTGCTCTGTGCAAAACCAACTGCACAAAGGAGGTGAGTATAACATGTTTGTTTTTGTTTTGTTTTTTTAAAACAAGACTTTCCAATCACTTTAATATATACTCCGGCTTAAACTGATGGTTAACTTCTTCCGTATTTTTGTACCTTTGTACCTTTTGCACATTTGTACCTTCTTCTCATATAAAAGTGAATTAATAAAAATGTTATTAAAAAAGTCTTGCAGACTGCAATTATACTTGCTGCCTAGTCTGTATTGTTATTATGAATATAAAGAGACAGAGAAAAGTGAATAATTGAGAAACATTCCCCAACTAATGTGTCTTCAGTGTCACTTACAACTCCACTTCCTCCTCTCCAACTCCTCTTACTGTTGGGGTCCCCCAAGGTTCTGTCCTTGGACCTCTACTATTCTCAATCTACACATCCTCCCTGGGTCAGGTGATAGCCTCACATGGCTTCCACTACCATTTATATGCTGATGACACCCAGATCTATCTCTCTGCCCCTCAACTCACCCCATCAATCTCCTCACGCATCACTGATTTACTAGCAGACATATCAGTCTGGATGTCAAACCACTTTCTCAAACTTAATCTGTCTAAAACTGAGCTCTTAATATTTCCTCCCCCACGTGCCCCTTCCCCTGACTTCTCAGTCAAGATCAATGGCACATCTATCAGTCCGTCCCCACATGCCAGGGTGCTAGGGGTAATCCTAGACTCTGAACTGTCCTTTCGGACCCACATGTCCAAATCATGCCTCCTTAGCCTCCGCAACATTTCCAGAATACGCCCCTTTTTAACAAATGACAATGACAAATTTTTAACAATTCCCTCCTCATTGGACTACCTTTACATAGACTATCCCCCCTTCAGTCCATAATGAATGCTGCTGCAAGACTTATCCACCTTACCAACCATTCAGCGTCCTCCACCCCTCTCTGCCAATCCCTCCACTGGCTTCCACTCACCCAACGAATAAAATTCAAAGTACTAACAATAGTTTACAAAGCCATCCATAACTCTGCCCCCAGCTACATCACTAACCTAGTACCAAAATACCAACCAAGCCGCTCTCTTCGATCCTCCCAAGACCTCCTGCTCTCTAGCTCCCTTGTCACCTCCTCCCATGCTCGCCTCCAGGATTTCTCCAGAGTTTCTCCCATCCTTTGGAACTCTCTACCCCAATCTGTCCGACTGTCCCCTAATCTATCCATCTTTAGACGATCCCTGAAAACCTTTCTCTTTAAAGAAGCCTATCCTGCTTCTAACTAACACTGTTTTACTTTTTCCATCAACTCATCCCCCACAGCTATTACCTCTTGTATCAATTGACCCTTTCTTTTTAGACTGTAAGCTCTAGCGAGCAGGGCCCTCTGATTCCTCTTGTACCAAATTGTTATGTAATTGTAATGTCTGCCTTTATTTTGTTAAGCGCTGAGCAAACTGTTGGCGCTATATAAATCCTGTATAATAATAATAATAATAATGGTTTTGGTAAGAAAATAAAACAAGGGCAGGGACTGCTATAGAAATAAAATATAAGCAGGCACATAAAAGATCACTAACATCTCTGCAGATAAACGGTTGTCAGTGTTCATGAAATAAGTTATTTGCAGACACACACACATCTACAACCAATTTGTTACTTTGGTAAATGTATAATATTTGTTGTAATAAAATAGGCGACATCCTATAGCAGTATATAAATAGATACCAACTCTAGACTTGTTAGTAATAATTTAACACCCTTTCAGTATATCTATAGTCATCTCCAAAAGCTTTAGCGTTTTTATCAAAATTAATAAATACTAATGGATGACATAAATTATGCAGACAGCTCCGTCTCTAAACCTTCCACATGTTCATGTCTTTAGAACACACTCTCTTTCTAAGTTAAATGAAGGTTGTTTTTGTCCAAGCTTTTTTTTTCAATAGCTTTTTAGTTCATTTATGGTGCTGTAAATGATGATTAAGATGCATGGCATATAAATGCTTGATCTAATGGTCAGTGATAACCAAGACAATATTTCATGTTCTTTATGGCTGTACCATTCTGTACACCTCAGGAAATGTGACATTATGTTAGTTTCCTAATATTTGTGTCCTTGAAGACTTATAAAGAAATATATCTTAAAAGACCTCAAAAGGCAGTCTTCCATTACCCCACCAAGTTCGCCACCCTAGGTCACCATTTATGTCGTCTCCCATAAATCCTGCTAATTAGTAACAACATGGTATGCAAATGCTGGACAACTTACTTCTGTAATAACTAATTGTTATATAAAAGTCAACTCTCAAAGTTTATTGGATACATTTTAAATGTTGAGATCACTTCTCATTTCAGCATGTTAATAACTTATAGGTTCTAAGAAGTGTCTCTAGAATAGAGCAGAAAATTTAAGTATTAGAGTATATGATAGAATAAATATTTTTGAGTAGGTATGAGAGGGAGAATTTGGCTGAAACATAAAGGATAAACAAAAAACCCCTTTCACTGTGTGAAAAAAGCTTTGTTTATAAGTAGGGATGTACTGTTTGCATAAAACTTAAATTTAATATTTTCGCCAATGCAGAAAGTGGTACATTTAGGAGCAGTATTACTTTTGATGATAAAAGTGACAACTTCCCATTCATGCTGATTGTCAGGGCCCTTTCACACGGGCTTTCCGATCAGGTCCGCCTGTCAGTTTTAAGGCGGACCCGATCGGATGCTTCATTCACTCCTATGGTGCGGCGGATGTCAACAGTAAAATGTCCACTGACACCCACCTCTATCCGATCCGATCCTTTCTGTGAAATCCACCCTGCCTATTTTTGGACGGTATATATCTGCGTTGTGTAGGACATGGACACCATGCCCCAGAGGACGTTAATTTGAATGAAACACGCCGGGTGGAGTCCATGTACATGAGTTACCATGCACGCCAACCTTGTATACTGGTTGATCAACTTATAGGATGTCTTGGATCTATTAATGCTTGTTTTATACCAAATTTCTGTAAGTGTTTAGCACTGATTTCTTTTAACTACTTAAGGGCCGGGCCTATTTTTCAGACTTGGTGTTTACAAGTTAAAAAAATATTTTTTGCTAGAAAATTACTTACTGCAATATAATAGAGGAAGCTGATTGGCTATTCTTTACTTGCATATCATGCCTGTCTAGACTCTTATAATTTACTGGATGTTCATCAAGGAATTAATCTGCACTATTTAGTACAACAGTAGTTGTTCATCTTGTTGTATCTATGTTTAGCGTGGCGACATTTTATATTGTTTCACCTTTATCACAATTGATCCTGTTGTGTTGTTGCCAGCAGCTTGCACTTTTATATTTTATCTGTATACCTGCGCAATAATTTTTTGTTTATACCAATTATTTAGCGCAAGTCTCAATCAGGAGTATATTGTCTTGGTGGTCACCGTGTTTTTTAGTTTTTAGTATGTTGGCAGGCATTGTTCAATGCATCAACGGGTGTGGTGTGTTTACTTTTTCTTTGTGAATGAGTAGAAGGGATATGTACCCTTTACTCATTCATATAGAGGGTACCAGTATCTGGGGGTCCACTTGTTTTTAAAAGGGCTTCCAGTTTCTGATAAGCACCCCACCTACAGATGCTCACAACCACTGGGGTAGGGTTGTGAGGAAGAGATCCTTATCCTCATCAACAAGGTACCCCCTGGAAAGTTACCCTCATGTAACTCCATGAGGGCATGTGGCCTGGTAAGTTTCAGAGGGGGGGATAACACACACGTATCCTCCCCTCACCTAACCAGCCAGGATTCATGCATAAATAAGGGTCTGGTGTGGATTTTGCAAGGGATTACACACACACCATTTTTATTCTGCATGGGGTCCCCCTTGACAGTCATACCAGGCCCTCATCATGGGTAAGGGTCTGGTATGTTTTTTTTGCATGGGGCCCCCCATTAACAACTCTACCAGACTCTCATCTAGGATGAGGGTATTGTTGAGATAAAGGTAATTCCCGGGCCTTTGTTTACAAACAGAAACTAAGTGGCCAGGAACTGGTATTTGTCAGCAATTTTAAATAATTTTCTTTGGAAATTTTCAGCTTGCTGTTGTATGGTGTAAACATTGAACAGATGTGTCACTTCATAGGCAAGTTCATTGCATCCTGCAAGCATATTATTTAAATAAATTGTACATTTTTAATGCTTCATGTTAAGAGTTATTAAATCACTGCTCCCTGCCAAAGGCATTTTATGTTACTAACATTGGGATATGTGACCCATAGACGTGCCCAGGTTTCTTTGCCTCTTGTTTGAAAACCCCTTGCCTATTAGCTTTAAAAATGACCAGAACTGATTTAAAAAATTATTTGAGTCCATACATTTGGTGCATAAATCTTTCTAAACAAAGCTATGTCAAACCCAGACAATGTGTGACATGGCTTTGTTAATAAACAAAGATATGTCAGACCCTGTGGCTGTGTGATATGATTTTCTTGATAAACAAAGTCATGTCACTGGTAAATAAAACCGTGTTAACATCATGTCGGCACTGGCATAGTCATTGTTTTTTTGTTTTTTTTTTAACAAAAGATTGAGGTTATTGTCCATCTATGTTTCTCAATATCTAGCGTCATATTCTCAGCTAACAAATGGCAATTTTTGACACGAGAACAAGTACAAGTTAACTGAATGAAGCCATGTAAAGTCCATTGCACCTTTAAAAACCACCAAAACACATTTTTAAGCTCTTCAGATTGCCTACAGTGCATTTCTATACATGACAACATTTTACTGCAATGTTTCCAATTTTTTGTGAAGTAAAAACGTACAAGTTTACAGACCCCTATTTCTCAGAAAATTACAGATGCGTGGGAAGAATAAAGGCTTGCAAGTGTTAAGCAGTTATTTCATATGTAAACAAAAAGGTTGCACACCTATGCAATATTTATGTAAGTGAATTGAGCATTTTTCTATGAGGAAATCATTGTGTGATAAAATAACAAACACAGTTAAAATAACTCATACATCTTAGTGACATAACCTTAACAGAGGGCAGGAAAACACAAAATTTCAGATCTACTTCTGATTTGCATTTTCAGTGAAGATCCACCCTTTCTTCTATTACATTTCTATATTTGTTTTGGTAAATGTAAAATGTATTTATTAATTTCAGGTAATTATATAGCACTGACATTTTAATTAGTGCTTTACATATCATACATTCAAATACTTATTACTCAAAGTATCCATTTCTTAATCTATTTTCCATCCTAAACCACTCTATGTTTTATGATTTTATGATTTTTAGTGGAGTATCTAATGTGTATGAAGATTAAATAACTACAAGATGCAAAACTGAGAAAAAAATAACCAATTTGTTAATTTATTTTCCCAGTTCATCAGTACCAGATGAGTTTACAAACTACTAGCTCTTTGGAAGTAAAAACCCACCCAATATTGTTGTAATTTCTAGTTGTACTAGAGTTAACATCTAAATGAAAAAGTCAAACTTACCCACTAAGGAATGAAGATACAATCAATTTACCTCTTGGCAACTTGCAGTGTTTAATTATATTGCAGGCTAAAACAAAGTCTGGTACTAAATAATTATTATGTAGTCACTGGACCAGAACAGTTCCCACCAATCACACCAGTCATTAACACTGTAAACTTGTTTTCTATTCACAAAAATACAATCAACTCAAGCTTGTCAAGCTTAAAAACTGAATACAGTCCTAATGCTTATGTAATAGGAATACGACACCGACCTAAACACAAGGGGTATATAGTTTCATTGAGACAGACACCAGGCACCTGGTAAGTATAATGTTATCATCAATTCTTTACAGGTAGTCAAGAAAGTTTTCATGGAGGTTTTATTGCTGCCTCCTAGGAAAAGTTTTACCCCCTATTCAGTTAGCATATTCATTGGTTTAATGTTGCTTGCCTTGTTTAGCTACTAAATTGTCTTCCTTTAGCCATGAATGTTCATCAGACTTGTGAACAATCTTGCAAACAAATTGTCATTTATGTGGAAAATTGTTCCATAAACAGTAAATAAACTGAAGATCTTAATTACTTAATAATTTGTAAGCAAAAAGCTGTTCACCTCACAGAAGGCAGAAACAAAACTTTAGTAGAATGTTTTTTTTTTTTCTGAAGGTTTTACTCTACTAAAGATGTTTTAGAAATTACCCCTTCCTCCACACCATCTAATATCTATTAGTAGTCTAATATAATATAATGGAAATCTTTTGTTAGAAATAGAGATGTTTTTGACTATCAAGTGGTAATCAGTAAAAGCTCTTTTAATTGTATTGTATAAAGAAGCAGTGATAGTAATGGTAATATAATATTATCACTGGCAGTAATAGTAGTAGTAGCAATAATGGTATAAAAAATAGTAATGCTGATACCAGTTGAAGTAAAAAACTGTAAGATACCATGGGTCCCTATATTCTGAGTACCCAAAAGAACGTTCCTTGTTGTTTATTGTAACAAATCAAATGACAACCAACCAAATCAGAACCTTTCATGGCCTATAGCAGCAGGGCTCCAAGTTGTGGCCCACAGCCAACAACACATCATGTTTTTGACTGTCAATAACACATCACTGTGTATAATAAATGGTTCCAGACTGCCAATCTGCCTGCCAGTGCAATACAGCTGAATCCTTATAGCTGCATGTATTTATGTATTTATTTATTGCTGATGTTTTTGTCGGTGGAGTATTGTACAGTGTATTTTTTTATCCATGCTTTGTACTATTCTGCTACTGTACACAAATACCTTAATTGGTGACAAAGTGAAATCATAGCTTACCCTGCTGTTCTAGTTATCACAAGTAGGTGTATTGGCACAGAATGGGCAAAGTGTGTCTTTCAACCTCCCTGCTCTTTAGCATGCCTTTGGTGACCATGATATTTATTTGTGTTAGTGGAATGCTAAGTCCAAACAGGATACTGGGTAGACAGCCGGAGGGGCAGCACAAGTTAGCTTATGAGGAAAGGAAGTATAAATTTGACCTAGACATTGACAGTTCTGTGCCCAAAGATAGTCTAAGGACACTGTCATATGCTGGAGTGTCCCTAGTCTAAATTTATTGCTGGTAGCTAGGCTGCAGTCAGCCTGAGCTCTGTTTGTTCACAATATATAAGTGTTCTTCAATAGATAGAGTTAGAAGATGAAATGCAATGGGTTATGAATTTTAACTTTCACCTAGGCCAAAATGTAGGGGGGGGGGGGCTTTGTGCAAGTGATGTATGCTTGGTAAGGGTACATATTTAGGGAGACCATATAGAAAGGACCCCCCAGATATTTGTATAAGGGTCTAGTCCTTGCCTCCCAGGCCTGCTGTGAAAAGGTATTTGCCTGGATCCTGAGTCTAGGCCTGAAGAATCTGAGCTGGTCTGTCCTTGGTAAGAAGGTGGCTACCAGTGATGAGCAGAGGAATCTGCTATGCAGAACAATGTCCAAAAGAATTTGGGGTCAGCTGCTGTATGGATATAAGGAAAAAAGGCAATGTCACGTCTACCCCAATGCAGGTGGTCAGATACTATAGCTGTGTTCTTCCCCTTTAGCATCACCCTTTCCCAAAAGGCAGGCAGGTCTACCAGTACTCAGCTGCTCCCAGGACTTATACACAATGCTATAGTGCCTGGCCACCACACCAGGGCAGATGCGAACTGAGCAAAGCAAACAGATACTTGCGGTTAGCAGACAGATAGCATGGTTCTATGACAGTCCAGGTAAAAGGCAGGCAGAGTTAAAGGAATAGTCCAAAATCCAGGCCAAAGTCATACACAGGTAAATCCAATCTAGCAGAACAGGGCAGACAGACAGGGAGCTTGATCAGGAACAACACATGTATCACTGTCTATTACAAGCACCCAAATGAGGGTTTGGCTGGCTTATAACAGGCTTGGTTTCCACCCAGAGACTGATCACATTAATCAGCCTGCAGGTGGACAGACAGACAAGGAGAGTGCCATAGCCAAAACCCTGGATGCTGGAATGAGGAGCAGGAGCACTAGATGCTCCTGACATTATCCCCCCTCTCTGAGGAGGGGCCCCCGGACCCTTAATGACAAGCTGGACATCCAGCACAGGACCATCAGACTGGGTAGAGGTCAGTGGATCCGCAAGGTCAGGTTAGTTAGCAGGTGACGTGTCACAGGAGTCAATCTGAATAGCTGAAACACAAGCAGAATGCAGAGAGCCCTGAAACAAAGGTTGAAAGCCCCACCTGGCCGAACGAGGCAGTCTATACAAAGGATGGATTGAACTTCTTAGACAGGCTTGAATGAATGAAGTAGTAGTAGGGTGTGACCAGGTTACAGAAAGTCCTGAATGAAAAAAAGCAGGAGGCTCAATGGGCATGGGCTTGACTTGACTGAATCGCATTGCCAAGTGTAGCGACTGACTGAATTGCATTGCCAGGTGTAGCAACTAACTGAATTACATTGCAAGGTGTAGCGACTAACTGAATCGCATCGCCAGGTGTAGTGACTACATGAATTGCATTGCCAGGTATAGAAACAATGGAACTTGTGAACAAGTTAGCCTGGCTGTGCGTCCAAGGAAGTTTAGGGACAAAACAGGGATCAAGGCGGTGAGAGAGCGGGTATGTTTGGCTTCTAGGAGGAGAAGATTCAGGCTGTGGCAATTGGCAGGAGAGGTGGCCTGTAGAGAATTCAACAAACTTTTCAGCGTTTTTTGCTTTAACAGAGTCATATAATAGCAGCAGGTCTGAGACCAGGACCTAATCTCCTCTGTAGCCCAGACTATGTGCAGGTTATAAAGTTTAAGCCAGGGATACCCTAAGATAAGGGGATAAGCAGGAGATGAGATCAAGTAGAAGCTGATTGTCTCCATATGAAATTCCCCAATGGTCAGGATAATCGGTACAGTGCACAAGGTGACCAGGCAAATGGACAAGGGAGAGTTATCAATGTCTAAGACTAAAAAGCATCTGTGCACCTTAGTCACAGGAATTTGTAGACAGTGTGCTAAGTCCCTCCCTATTCACGAAGTTGCTAGCAGCACCAGAATCTATTAAAGCTGAGAGGTAATGATAAAACTTGGCAGAGCTAAGTTGTGCAGGAACAAATAGTTTATCTCAGAGGGAAACTGACACAGTATAAGTATAGTCTATAGAAGCAGACCCTGTCTGCACTAGACTCTTGGCGTTTCTCGGCTTATTAGGGCAGCTGGCGACAAAGTAACCATGGTTGCCACAGAGCAGAGCCCTTGAGATCCTCTTCTAGACTTTTCCCCAAAAGATAAATGGGTAGGGAGTGCGCATGCGCGGCGCCCTGTGATGGCCGCTTGATACAGGGCTCCGCACCGTTCCCGTCCTCTCGCTTCCCCGCAGCGAACCGCCGACACACAGCGGTATCAGATACCGGACCGGAGGTACCCAGGAACAGTTGGGGCTTGATATAAGGACTGGAGGGGGCCTGTTATAAGCCTTATCAGAGCTGCAGCTTCTGTGCTTCTGCCCGGCCGAATCACACAAGATGGCGGCGGAGCGGCCGCCTCATGAGGTAAACTACAGCAGCAGCAATAACGGATCCTCTTCCTGGAATGATGGAGGTAATACAGAGGTATGCAGGGGGGTCCTCTCACCTTCAGATTACAGTGGGCCACTATCCCCAGCCACCACAATATCCCTTCTGGATCAAACGCTGGAAGACATGCAGGGGCACTCTCCCTCAGGAGCTCATACACAGAGCCATGTTCCCCCTCACCAGGCAGCAGCTCAGTCTGTCACTCAGCTCCCTTTGCCTCATTTAGACATGTCCCTCATGTTCTCTAAGTTTGCTGAAATGCTGGATAGAGGCTTAGCCCACACAGCTTACAAGATCACTAATGATATAAAGGCTGATCTACAAATGCTGGGATCCCGAGTGGATAGTGTTGAAAATAAATTGGATGCCACGATCGATCGAGTGAACCAGAATTCTGATCGTTTTCAGGAACTACACGATCAATTAGAGGGGGCAATGGCTAAAATTGACGATTTTGAGAATAGGTCCAGAAGGCTCAATTTCAGGATCAGAGGCCTGCCTGAATCCATAACGAACATCCCTGAAGCAGTTCACTCCCTCATCAAATCTCTCATCCCTGATATCAGGGCTCACCGATTGGAGCTGGACCGCGCTCATAGAGCCCTGGGGCCCCCACGCCAAGATGGCCTTCCCCGTGACATAGTGGTCAAACCGCACTACTACAGTGTTAAGGAGGAAGTCATGAGGAGGGCCAGGACAACACCGCAGATACAGCTACAGGGCCACCAGATACAAGTCTATGCGGACATCTCGCCCTTCACCATCCAGAAGAGGAGGTCCCTTAAACCATTGCTGGCGATTCTGACGCAAAAGAACATCAAATATTGGTGGCTATTTCCTTTCAGCCTAAAATTTGAATATAATAGCAAACCGTATAGGTTCTCATCTCTTCCTGAAGGGGAATTTCTACTCCGCAAACTGGGACTGATCCCCACGGATCCTCCATCCCCTATGCAGGCGTCCTCATCCGGAATGGCCAAACGCCCGCCACCTTCAAGTCCTCTCACCTCCCTCTGGAATACGCCCAGGAACAAGAAAGCTAAAGATGGACTACCGCCGTGATTCTGTAGGAACTCTCGATTTTTCTTTCTCAATTCCTGACTCATTCTAGAATGCGTCTGGACCTTTGCTGGCCCCCTGATGATTTTATTCTATTGATTTTATTCTTTTTTTTTTTTTTTTTTTTTCTTTTTTTATCTCAGGCCTATTTGCTCTATGTAAGATGTTACAGTTCACCATTGGTCCTGATCCCATGACTTTTATGCTTACGGCGTTCATTTACTGTATTAATTCTGCCTTAATAGTTGGGGAAGCGGTGGATGGAGCGGGCCTTTGCCGCACTCCCCCACACTTGGACAGGCAACCTGTGCGGTTTTGCCTCTCCTGGTTTGGGCGTTACCCTCTTTGTGGGGTACTCCATGTTCTCTATCTTGAGTAGGGTAAATATGACTTTGCCCCTACCTCAAGACGATCCTTTTTCTGTTCCTTTCCCTTTCCTCCCTCTTTTCATACTATTCTTAATCTCTTCTTTTTTTTTCGCAGCTTTGGAGGCGATATCTCTCTTGCAAGGTATTTATCGTGGTGATAGGCTGCTTCCAGGTTCTGTTGCTCTTGGACTGTGTACTTCTGGCTTGAAGGTAAGTGATCCGTTGTCATGTGCCATTTTTCACACTCTGCTCCATGGCTAACACGACCACCCAAGGACATTCCCTCCGCATAGCTTCTCATAATGTTCAGGGCCTTAATTCCCCTATAAAACGTAAAAAGATTTTTCAACAATACCATGCCCAAAAAATAGACATTTTATTTTTGCAGGAAACTCACTTCCCTAAAACTTATCAACCCTCCTTCATTCACGCAAAATTCCCTAGATTTTACCTGGCCAACTCCGAGAAAAAAACCAAAGGTGTGGGTCTATTCTTCTCAAGTAGGATACAATTTACCCTGGTCTCTGAATTTAAGGACCCTGAGGGCAGATTCCTTCTCATTAAAGCACTCATTGCAGAACAACTCTACTCCCTTGTTTCATATTACGCCCCTAACAAGGGTCAAGCAAAGTTTTTTCAATCCCTTCTCCAAACGCTAGCCCCACTTACAGACGGTATAGTTATTTATGGAGGAGATTCCAATCTAGCATTTGATGCGGGCACAGATAAATCACGTCCTCCAAACAAAAACCGGTTACGTCCAACCAGGCAGAGTCTACAGGTTGCCAGACAGTTGTTCCATTATGGCTTGGTGGACATATGGCGGGAACTTAACCCAAGGGCTAAAGATTATACGCATTTCTCTAGCCCCCATCAAACCTTTGCGAGAATTGACCACTTATTTATGCTTCAACAGCATATCCCGTTGGCACAGCGGTCGGTCATTAGGGACTCTGCTTTGTCGGACCACTCTCTGGTCGTTTTGTCTCTATCCGGTGGCCCCTCTTCTCGCTCAGAGTTCCGATGGAGACTTAATGCCTCCATTCTTAGCAATCCAACACAGGCTCAGGAGATTGAAAGGCACATTCTGGAGTACTTTAGAACCAATGATGTTGAAGCAATCTCCCCTGCTGTGCTATGGGCGGCCCACAAGGCCACGATTAGAGGTCACCTTATCCAAATATCTACTAGACTGCGTAAGGCGCGTAAAGCAGACATTGAGAGGTTGGAAGGTGCATTCTCAACACTGAGCAAACTACATAAATCCAAACCCTCCTTACACTCTGCGGATAGGCTGGATGCTGCCCGCACTGAGTTGAATTTGGCTCTCACCGCTAGGGCTGAGAGGGAACTCAGATGGGAGGGGGGACGCTTCTATCACCAAAAAGATAGACCTGGGACTCTACTTGCAAGGCGCTTAACTCCTAAAATTAGATCCTATACTCTCCCTAAAATTAAATTAAAAAACGGTTCTCTGTCACAGAATCCTCAAAAGATTATGGAAGCCTTCCATGAGTTTTACCTAGCCCTCTATAGCACACCGGAGTCGGCCCCCTCGCGGGACGCCGCTAACGCATTCCTGTCATCAATACAAATTCCTAAATTGAAAGATCAGCATAGAGAGGAACTTGAATCCCCAATTTCCGCTGAGGAGGTTGAACAGGTCATCAAAAATCTAAAAACGAATTCGGCGCCAGGCCCGGATGGCTTTGCTGTCCCTTACTATAAACACTTCTCCCAGACACTAGCCCCGTACCTTGCACGCTTCTTTAACCATCTCCGGTCTGGGACACCCTTAGACACTTCTCTGAATTCAGCGTTTGTGACCGTTATCCCTAAGTCAGGAAAGGATCCTAGTGACACCTCTAATTACAGACCCATATCCTTAATCAATAATGATCTCAAAATTCTGACTAAAATTCTAGCAAACAGAATATCTAATTTCATTAGCCTTTATATTCACAAGGATCAGGTCGGATTTATCACAGGGAGACAGGGTCCGGACCAGATTAGGAGGGCGGTAGATGTTATCTCGCTTTTACGATCAGGATGGGACGGGGCCCCCCCCCCAACAGGGTTTCTTACTTTCCCTTGATATTACGAAGGCCTTCGACTCGGTCTCCTGGTCCTTTCTGATCCCTACCCTGGAAAAATGGGGATTTGGTCAATCTTTTCTGAATTTAATTAATGCTCTTTACTCGACCCCTTCTGCCCAGATCAAACTGCAGGGATATTACTCGAAGCCTTTCCCAATTTTCCGCGGCACAAGGCAGGGCTGCCCCCTATCTCCACTGATCTTTGCCATGATCATCGAGACTCTGGCCATTGCCATCAGAACTGATCCCAATATTCAGGGAATCCGATGTGGACCGCAAACACATAAATGCGCACTATTTGCGGACGATGTTTTACTTTTTATCTCATCTCCAAGCACTTTTCCAATTATATGTAAATTGTTAGATGATTTTGGCAAAGTATCAGGACTTCTGGTCAATTATTCTAAGTCCCTAGCACTCAATATTAACTTACCTTCTCAGCTGGTCTCCCAACTACGAGATAATTTCAGGTTTGGCTGGACGGACTCAGTGCTCCCCTACTTGGGGATTAATTTAACGGCTTCAATAGACAGGCTGTACTCGGCCAACTACCCTGCCACCTTTCGCAGACTGGAAGACGATCTTGTATTGTGGGACCGACTGGGTATATCTTGGCTGGGCAGGGTTCACTCTATAAAGCAGACCTTACTCCCCCGCATCCTGTATCTCTTTCGCTCTCTCCCCATCCCAGTCCCCAGGGACCGGCTTAGGAGCTTTCAATCCAAAATTATAAGGTTTATATGGGGATCCAAAGGACATAGAATTGCGAGGGGAACACTCTTCCGAAATAGGGCCCAGGGTGGACTGGGAGTGCCGAATATTCTTTGGTACTATCAGTCGGCTCATCTCTCCCAACTCTCAACTATATATTCCAAAATAGCTCACCCGGATTGGGTACTCATGGAAAGACAATCTATACCGGGTTACACACTGGACTACATCCTTTGGTGCCCTTCCAAAGACAGACCCGCCATACTGGCACCCACTTTATCACACTCGCTCACTCTCTGGGACTCTCTTAGAAAGGACCCACACCTGATCTCCGATTGGTTCCCACTATCCCACATTTTTAGGAATTCCCTCTTTCCACCTGGACAAATAATCAGGGCCTTCAGCTGGTGGCTAGATAAGGGGTTATATAGGATTGGTCACTTCGTTACATCCTCAGGCCCCATCTCATTAACCCATTGCATTAATAAACTCGGTATGCCACAAACTGAGAAATTTAGATTTCAACAAATTTCCCACTTCCTTAGTTCGTTAGGACTCTCTTCCTCCAAGTCCCCATCCATAACTGAATATGAGCTGTGGTGTGGTCAGGCCATGGAGCAGAGGGGTGGAATATCGGTGATTTACCGAGCTTTGGCCCAAGCGGACTCTAAAACGCTCTTCATGCTTGAATGGGAAACTGACCTCCAACAGCAATGGTCCCTCGCAGACTGGCGTAAAGCATCGGTGTCCGCCACGAAAGGCCTATTCAACACTGCTCTGGTAGAAGCAAATCTAAAAGTCATGATGCGATGGTATATGGTACCGTTACGATTGGCCAGAATTTATCCGACTGCTTCGCCCCTCTGTTTCCGCAACTGTGGTCATATTGGTTCCTTTCTACATATTTGGTGGGAATGCCCCAAAATACGGAAACTCTGGAACAACATCTTCAATATTATCAGGAAACTTACCTCTTTTCCAGTACCTAACTCACCTCAATATGCATTACTTAACTTTCCCCATCAAGGTATCCCTAAATTGTCTCATTATCTTATTCGGTTTATCCTATTAGGGACTAAGATGACCATAGCCCGGGCCTGGAAGCAACCCACGGTATCCTTGCGACTAGTTAAACGAAAAATAACCTGGATTATGGTTCAGGAAAAAACAGTCAGCATCTTCTTAGACTCGGTGGACAGACACGAAGCAGTATGGGAACCATGGATCAACTACACTTCTAATTCTACATGTCCCTTGGTCCAATTAGACTGTCCCGGAGCAAGAGAGATCCCCTCTAATTGACGCTACTGATTTGCGCCTCCTCTTTTCCGTTTCTTACTTTCTCTTCTCCCTTCCTTCTTTCCCTCCCTTCGCTACTGACTCCTAGTTGTTTAAGTGCATTTCAAAGTTGTCTGTTATCATTAAAATTTTTATTTATTTATTTTTTTCTTTTTTTACATTTGACAGACTGCATATGGTATACGGTGGTAAACTTACTAATACCTTTACTTCACAATTGGTTTATTATATATTTTTTTTTCTCCTCAAGTATATTACGTGCATTTCCCTCTGCTAGATATACTTCACCTTCGGTCGTATACAGGGGGGGGGGGGTGTTTCCCGTGTCCCAGCACAGTTAGATCCCTTTCGGGGTGCTGGGGCTGGGATGGATTCTCCTACCCCAGTTTGGCTTTTTCTCTAGATGGCCGTGTGCTAGTTTGCTACTCACCAAGTTGTGGCTTGCTGGTCTTGTTCATAGTTTCCACATAATCTGTACAATATCAAACAGTCTTACTATACGGTGTTGTCTTGTTTTTTTTGGTTTGACATTCTGTATTTCAGTGTTTCGCCACTTTTGTCAAATGTAACATACACTGTTTTCACATTGTTGTATTTGTGTGATCGTTCAATAAAAATCTATTGAAAGAAAAGATAAATGGGTAGCGCCAATTTGCATGGGCTCATCCTCCAGGAGAGGTTAAGAGGGGTCAGGAAGGGTTGATGAAAAATAAGAAGTAGGTGGCGTACTGGGGGGCAAAGAAACAAACCTCTCTATTCGCCTTTCCCGTAAACGTCTGTCTATACGGATGGCTACTTGCATGGCTTCTTTCAATGACTTTGGTTCAGGGTAGTGTACTAAGGAGTCTTCGATGGAGTCTGATAAGCCTAACCTGAACTGGCTTCTTAGAGCTGGGTCATTCCACCCTGAGTCAGGTGCCCAGCGGTGGTAATCAGAACATTACTGCTCAGCGGTGCGTTTATCCTAACGTAATGACCTAAGGCCAATTTCAGCTGAGTGGGCAAGGTCAAGATCATCATACAGTAATCCTAAGGCCTTGAAAGGACACACTACCACGTCAAGGCGCCTCTAATAAGTGTTGTCCCTAACTCTAAACTATCAGAGTTTCTCAACTAGGGAACATACTGAATATAGAAATGCACAAACAGAGAATATACTCACCCAGGGGAAGACCTATCCTCCTTAAGGGCAGTTCACACACCCACCTTTCCCGCACCAAATGTGAATATGCTGCCCTTGCTAGATGCGTTTAGGTGTTATTAATTGTTAACATTGCATTTGCGGCCACAAAACCACGTGGTACCGCTTTACCACTCTTTACCATGCAGTTTGGTGTGGAGCAATCTGATAACGTAGTGGCTGCACTACTTCTTGTATGTTCCTGTGTGTTTGGCAGCCCATTCATTGAACCAAACCAACCAAACCACGCAGGAATAGGTGGGAACATTTATGTTCGAATCCACACATTCCATAGTGAACCAGCCCCAAAAGAAAATCAATTCACCATAAACCTATACATCACTTTATTGGTTGACCTGGATGGACTAACTATGTAACTATCATCTTTACAAGGCAGCTGAAGGTTTCCAGCATGTGTCTGAATCAAATTAAAAAAGCAATAGTGGCAGCCACTGCAATTTGTTTGAAACTAGCACAACAGGGATCCCCAGCACACGTTCAAGCTAGCCAGCAAAAACACCTGTAAATGCATGTGGAAGCCACCCTGCTGCATCTTAAAGAGGAGTCTCCATTAAAAAAAAATTAAATCAAAAGTCAGCAGCTACAAATACTGCAGCTGCTGACTTTTAATAATCGGACACTTACCTGTTCCAGGGTCCAGCGATGCGGGTGATCGAAGCCCCGCTCATCCCCCCTCTGCTCATGATTGGCCACACAGTCATCTGGGACCTGTCACGTGTCCCAGATGACTGACAGGAGGGAGGGGGCAGAGCTAAGCCCTTTCTGCGCCGAGGGGAAGTGATGTGATCTTGACTCCACCCACAGCTCAAGCGGCCAGGTAGGGACCTGCAATTAACCCCTTTTTTTGAACAATGGCACAGTCCAGAACCCTCTATTGCATAAGTCCCCAGTGAACGGTTTCCTTAAGTTGCGAGAGATAATGGTAAATCCCGGACTCGAGCCCCCACATGTAGTACTTACCTCCGAAGGAGCTGCTGGTATTTGATTGGGCTTACTGTTCCTTTACTGTTCCACCATGTCCGTCATAGGGGTCCCATTAAAGATTTATTTTCATATATTTCAATGTTTTATTTAAGAAAAGACATTCCAATAGAGGGATGGAGGGTGTAGGGGAATTCAGGTACCTTTTATAATTGCAAGTCAGGGATACTTTCTTTGATCCAGAGGATAACAGCTCCACACCTGGATTCAGCAACCACCAGATAGGCCTCTCTCACTGACCTAGCAGCCGATGCGATGCTCGGTCATAGTCTCTGCCACAGACTTTAAGATTCAGTAGAAATGTTACACAATTCTCTGCCACAGGATTGGGTAATTAGCAACTTTTTGCAATGTCAAGGCTTTATCACATAGTACCAGTTTCCCTTCTTTGAACCAGCGGTACTATATGATAGGTGATCCGGGATGCATCCTCCAACTAAGTTTCCAGGCTCTTCTAGAGGCACCGGCCTTGTTGCTCGGTCCTCTCTTGAAAAGTCCTCCCCTGGATCCTCCAGTCGCGTGGCTTCTTCCCGCAGGCAAGACAGCACAGGGCAAACCCCTGGATCGGTAGGCCCCAAGACTTTTGGGCCTACCTCTTCAGTAAAGACGCCTCGGGCCAGCCGGCCCCGAGACAATTTAGGGAGCAGCAATACACCTTAGGCCAGGAGGGCCATCAGGTCGGAACCACACCCGGTCACGGGGTCTGTCCCTTAAGTACCCTCTCCCAGAATTCACAGCGGGCAGACCACACCCACTGACTGTTTCTGGGAAAAGAGGCACTCAATACACCCAGCTTGTTGCAATTTCCAACCTTGGCCAAATAATAGGGTGCCATCCCTATGCCAAGGGGAAAACCACACAACCAGCCAAGCTGAAACAGAGACAGAATTTACAAAAATATCTGTCTGAGCTAAACTACAGCTTTCGGCAAACTAAATTTTGATTAATAGCGTCTGTATTAAAAAATACCAGCGCTACAGGTACATTTGTATGACCTTAAGTATGGCCAGCTTAAAGATGTTCATATTCATGTGTTTCCTAGATGGATTATTATTCTGTATCTAGACTCCAATAATAAACAGAAGCATAACACCATAAGTTAGTGTTTTTATATGAACTAATTTGATTGTTCAGCCTTGGTTAAAACTCACAGAAGCTGAACATCATCCCATCATGTTACTTGCACATGGTCTCCATATGTCCAAAAGTCCCACAGAAGGTCTCATATGTTTGCAGCAATCGATCCCTCTATCCTGCAGGCAGTATGACAGTATGATGGCAGGGGAATATATTGAGTAACACTTCATGAAACACATGGCCTTGCTACAAATAATAGGCCTTATGTATGTAAATGTCTGAAAGAAGACTTGTCTCTATTGTATCCTCAATCCCTCTTCATTCTTTCAGTTAAGGGTAGAAATTGAAGTGTAAAATCTAAGTGGTATGTATGGACAAAGCAGAAAATCTTGTTGTAATGTTCTTCATAAACCTAAAGGTGTGATAATGTGTCTGACACCCCATTCACTTTATAAATTACAGACATGCACCAAGATTCAATGAAAGACTGCAAAGTTTTATAACACTTTGTAAGTGCTCGTATCTACACAGGTAGGGGATTTTCTTGCCAAGGTTGCTTATTTTAGTTAGCCTTAACACGATAGCCTAGAAGAAGGGATGAAGAAACTGACGCGCTCAAAGAAGAGTCTCACATGAAGCAGACAATCACATTTTTCAAACACTTTGTTTTACCCTCTCGGTATGTAGAAGCTGGGAGGCCTCCTCAGACTATGGGACACTACCCCATATCAGAAGTGCAGGGAATGGTTGCCATTTGTGTTTAGGAGGAGATGGTTGTTTCTGTTACAATAGCAATGCCTGTAATGCTTTCAGCAAGTGTAAGTGTTAGTAAGGTGATTTACATTGTAAAGGTAAGAATAAATATTCTCCTTTTGCAGTTGGTGCTTTTTTTTATTTTTTTAACTCAGAGATGCCTAAAATACTAAATAGAAACTATATATAAATATCCTAACTAATACAGTGCAAAGATGCAAACAAATAGATGTAGAGTCAAACCCTGGAATTCATAAAGACTTGTGAAGACAGATTTTGCTAAAGTGTCTTTCGGGCATTCTAAAAGTGGTGCAGCATGATTGTCAAAATGATTGTACCTGTCTAGAACTTGTACTTGAATTGGCGTATGCTGTGCCACTTTTAGAATGCATGCGAGGCACTTTCGCAAAATCTGCCTGTATCAGTTTCTCTGTCTGTATGCCAAAGGAGGGTTGATCTTAATTAGCTCTACTTTTATAAGATACAAACAGTAAATATTCTATTTTGAATTTGATGCATTCACTGTCTTCATGAATATGGAGAATTGCATTACCAAGAGGAATTAACCCTAGAAAAGTGGCTCAGAAGCTTTTTTTGAATTCCCCCAAAATGCCTACATTGGAACACAAAGTGACAAAGAATTGGCAATCTAATTAAATGCCAGGGAGTTCATACCCATAAAATACTTCAATAAGGTACTGAGGGCATGCGCTGAATAACTTTACGTTTTGTGGATTAGTACTGATGCTAATTTGCTAATGGCATAAATGCTTTATAAAGTAGGTGTGCTATCCTGCAGATGTGAAACAGGTAACCAAAATGTGTACAAAAAATGTGCTCAAAACCAGAAATTAACTCAAAGCCGTAAGCTCCATGCATTCCACACTGGAGCGTAAAATGGAGGAGTTTACTAATTAAACACCTGTGTGTAATTTATTCTCAGTATAAATACAGCTGTTCTGTGAAGCCCTCAGAGGTTTGTTAGAGAACATTAGAGAACAAACAGCACCATGAAGGCCAAGGAACACACCAGACAGGTCCGGGATACAGTTGTGGAGAAGTTTAAAGCAGGGATAGGTTAATTAAAAAAATCCCAAGCTTTGAACATCTCATGGAGCACTGTTCAATCCATCATCCGAAAATGGAAAGAGTATGGCACAACTGTAAACCTGACAAGACATGGTCATCCACCTAAACTGACAGGCCGGGCAATAATCAGAGAAGCAGCCAAGAGGCCCATGGTAACTCTGGAGGAGCTGCAGGGAGACACAGCTCAGGTGGGAGAATCTGTCCACAGGACAACTATTAGTCGTGCACTCCACAAATCTGGCCTTTATCGAAGAGTTGCAAGAAGAAGGCCATTGTTGAAAGAAAGCCATAAGTAGTCCTGTTTGCAGTTTGTGAGAATCCATGTGGGGGATACAGCAAACATGTGGAAGAAGGTGCTCTGATCAGATAAGACCAAAATTGAACTTTTTGGCCTAAAAGCAAAATGCTACGCGTGGTAGAAAACTAACACTGCACATCACCCTGAACACACAATCCCCACCGTGGTGGTGGCAGCATAATGTTGTGGGGATGCTTTTCTTCAGCAGGGACAGGGAAGCTGGTCAGAGTTTATGGAAAGATGGATGGAGCCAAATACAGGGCAATCTTAGAAGAAAACCTGTTAGAATTTGCAAA
This sequence comes from Lithobates sylvaticus, assembly GCA_028564925.1. Classification (NCBI taxonomy): domain Eukaryota; kingdom Metazoa; phylum Chordata; class Amphibia; order Anura; family Ranidae; genus Lithobates; species Lithobates sylvaticus. Next base: position 417,112,704 of record CM053027.1, read on the forward strand.
AGATTTGAGACCTTGGCAGAGGTTTACCTTCCAGCAGGACAACGACCCTAAACATACAGCCAGAGCTACAATGGAAATGTTTAGATCAAAGCATATTCATGTGTTAGAATGGCCCAGTCAAAGTCCAGAGCTAAATCCAATTGAGAATCTGTGGCAAGACTTGAAAATTGCTGTTCACAGATGCTCTCTGCCCAATCTGACAAAGCTTGAGCTATTTTTCAAAGAAGAATGGGCAAAAATGTCACTCTCTAGATGTGCAAAACTGGTAGGTTGCAGCTGTAATTGCAGCAAAAGGTGGTTCTACAAAGTATTGACTCAAGGGGCCTGAATACAAATGCACACCACACTTTTCTCATATTTATTTGGAAAAAATTTGGAAAATCATTTATAATTTTCCTTCCAATTCACAATGATGTGCCCCATTATGTTGGTCTATCACATAAAATCCCAATAAAATACATTTACATTTTTGGTTGTAACATGACAAAATGTGGAACATTTTAAAGGGTAAGAATACTTTTTTAAGGCACTGTATATAAACACCCCAAAAATGAATAAAATATATTTTCCTACAGTCTTTAAATGTAAAACATCAACACATTCATCTTCACATTTTATACAGTACACCCCAGAGGTTTCTCATACAGTGGTTGTTTTGTGCAATTCAGAATTAAGACAGTTTGCCTGGCATGACAAATACAGATACACATCTACTCTTCTCCAGTACATCCTGTGAAATCAAAAGTAAATACATTTGGCTAAGATCATGAGGAATTTAAGAGTCTCACTGAGGAAATGAACCTGCAAACAAATTTATTCAAGCCTGATACTTTAACCACTTATTACAGGGCCCCTCGTGTGTAAATGTTTTTTGCAAAATAGATGAGATTGGCATGCGGCTGACTCACAAAGACAAATCCCACTAGTGAAGCTAGAGATAAAGAGTTCCGATTTTATATTTGCTTTTTCTTTTTTACGTGAGGTTTCACAGTAAAATATTATTTATGCTGGTAGGTACTATGTAATTGTATTTGTGTAACATCACCAATGTACTCTACCTTACCTATGTTATATCATTCTGTGCAACTGTCTTTACAATATATCCCTGACTTACAGTTTACCCGAATGCAGTGCCTGATTGGTCAGCTACATGGCAAGTGAAGGTTAATAATAAAAAAAATTATATATTTAAAAGCTAAAATAGGCAATATGAAGTAGTAAAATGTAGTGAATAGTGCAAAACTGTGTGGAAGTTAAATTAATTTTTTTACCCTTTCTCTTATGCCCTGTACACATGGTCGGACATTCCAAAGACAAAATCTGCCAGATTTTTTCCGACGGATTTTGGGCCAAACAATGTTGTCAGAAAATCCGATCGCTCTGAACGAGGTGACGTACAACACGCACGTCTGGACTATAAACGGGCCAGTAGCCAATAGCTTTCGCCTCTTAATTTATTCTGAGCATGCGTGGTACTTTGTCCATTGGAATTGTCTACACACGATCTGAATTTAAAAGATCGGATTTTGTTGTCGGAAAATTTTAGGTCCAGCTCTCAAACTTTGTGTGTCGGAAATTCCAAGTCAGATGGAGCCCACACACGATCGGATTTTCCGACAACACGATCCTATTGCACATTTTCCGTCAGAAAGTCCGACAGGGCATTACTGTTTTTCTTTTTTTTTCTTTCTTATCGTTATAATGCAAACACAACACAAAGTAAGAGAAAATTTTTCTCTAAAATTGGGGAAATTCCTTTTAGACAGTTGTCAACAGAACAAATATCTCCACTGAAAGATTTCCTCTCTACTTTTGTTCGTATGACAACTTAAAATTTTGGATTTTCCCTTACCTTTCTGTCCCACTCACAATGGTCACCTGGACACATAGATGGGTGAATTTCCACATCGCTGAAACAGACAGTGAAAAAAATGTGATTTCTAACCCTAGCCTACTTCATCTAAACCTAAAAAAAGTTTTGCCTTTATATACACTTTTATGATTATTTTTGTTTTTACCATTTACCAAGCCAATTGCAGTTTATACAGACGGAGAAAATATATTCTGTAATATTAAATATATAGCAAAATTTTAAAATAATTTCAATAAACGCTTGTAAACATTGTAGAGCAAGGGAACAGACAAGACACTCTTTGCTTGTAAACCCTAGGAATATGCCCATTTACTACGCCAATATCACACAGAATATTTGCCTTCCCAATGTTGTACTAAACCCATCTTGATCACAATTTGGTGAATAGCCATATCATTGCAACAGGACAGATCCTCATCTGGCTGGTGTTTGTAAAAAAAAAACATCTTGGGATCCTTGGTGGTACCATTGAATTAATTTGGTTTGTTTACATAAATAAGCTGGCTAGAGATGACCCAAAGCTCTAGAGAAGCTCAGAGATAGTCAGGGGCAGCACACAGTCTTCGATGTCTCATGTCACGTGATTGTCAGTAAAATATTTCTGTGTATACCAGTAGGTTCTACAGTGTCACCCAACCAGCCGGTGCAGTCCTGCGGGGTCCTCTGCTGTTTCAGCACAATTTTGCCATTTTTTTATTCAGTATAATGTACTGTGTAATTATAATTATAGTTCACAAACTCTGATTGTAACATCTTATACAGGACATCTAACAGGGTAGAGAAGCAGTTAATCTTCTCTTAGTTCTAGGATTACTGATGAAGAGTGGCCACACAGTCTCTTAAGCTTTTTAGCCTCTAGCCTCGATGTGCCTTGTGTATCTATGATGTCAGACCATGTTAGCGTTATACTAAGCTTAGCCAATTGACTGGGGGATGCGGTGTGTGTGTTTTTTAGGATACTGGACACTTGGTCTAGGGGAGCAGAAGGTATAAATCTACCCCTGAGCAGAAAAATAATAATATATGTATATACTGTATATGTTTATATTTATAATCTGATAATATGTGATTCCCCCTAAAAAGCATGCTTTTTCTTCATTTTTCCGTACCTTTATATTTAACAGAGTTACAGAGTTAGTAACTCTAAACATTGGCAGGGCTATTGTAATGGGGAAAGAGAATAAGAGAATAAGGGAATCTAGGAAATTAGTATGGTGTACATTAGTACCCCTTGTTACTGTTTGAAAAAAAAAAGTTAATAAACACACAGGGCATAACAAAGTTCTTTCTTAAAAATAAATAAATGTCCCCAATGTAAATCCAATGCCTTCATAATCATACCTGGCCAGTTTGTTTACAAACAGCAGACTTCCAGGGACCTGTAATTTAGCAGCAGTAGTGTTACTGCCACTAAATGATAGATCCCTGACTGGTTTGTTTACAAACAGAGGTTGGTCGGGAACCTGATCTTTAAAGTGTTACTAAACCCATGACAGTAAAATGACTGTGGTTATTAATGATTGTGGGGTTAATCCTATGTATTGTGTAAAAATGCTGTTTGATCCTGTCTTCTCTGATCACCCCTTCTTCCACAGTCCCCAATCTATCTGCTGAATAGAACAAAGCTTTGGGGGGGGGGGGCAAGCTGCACATGCTCAGTTTGATGTGTATTGCTAGAGAGTTTTTCTTTCTTGGAAGAGTGCATGTGATCAGCACAGGGCCAATCAGCACTGTCCAGACAGTGGATCAGGGGTCTGGCAGTCTTATAGGACAGTCAGAGCAGAATGCTCTTATAATCTTTAGCAAGACACTGATATAAGTCACAAGACTGCTCTAACTGCTGATGAGAAAATGTATTTAGCAGTTTATATTTACTAAACGAACTGCATTTCCATGTTCTGTGTACAGGGGGTCCCCGGGTTACAAACAAGATAGGGACTGTAGGTTTGTTCTTAATTAGAATCTGTTTGTAAGTCGGAACAGGTAAATTTTTTAAGTGTAGCTCCAGCCAAAAAATCTATTTTTAAGTTTTTTAGATAACATAGAGAAGGGTTATCACCCCTGTAACATTTGTTTTGCTGTCTGTGCTCCTGTTCAGAAGATTTCACCTCACCTTCTGTCCCAATGACAATTGGATTTTGAAAATTTGGGGTTGTTAGGGAAGCATGGACTGGTGATAAAGCATCAGTGGAGACACCTTTTTCCCATATTAACTCTTACAGGAGTGAATTTCCCTTCCTAGGGGTGGATTTCCTCTCACTTCCTGTTGCCTCCCTCCGTTTGTAAGTAGGAGTCGTTTGTAAGTCGGATGTTTGTAAGTAGGGGACCCCCTGTACTGTGGAAGACCAGATATAGTGAATACAGGGTCCTGGGTTTAGTAACACTTTAAGCAGTGGTAGTGCTACGGGTGCCACATTACAGATTCCTGGTTACTGTTTGTAAACAAACAAGTCACTTCTAAAGGCTAAATTGTACTTCTCTGTAACTTCATGCATAGGTCAATGGCATCCCCCAACCTTATTATTTAACCACTTGCCGACCGGCGCACGGCGATATACGTCGACAGAATGGCACGTACAGGCAGGAGGGCGTATATATAAGTCCCTCCTTTCTGCCTGTCTGTGCCATCGGGATACGTATCGGCCTAAACTGAGGAAAAAAATAATTTTTTATATATTTTTTGGGGATATTTATTATAGCAAAAAAAAAAAATAATGCATTTTTTTCAAAATTGTCGCTCTATTTTTGTTTATAGCGCAAAAAATAAAAACCGCAGGGGCGATCAAATACCACCAAAAGAAAGCTCTATTTGTGGGAAAAAAAGGACGTCAATTTTGTCGCAGTGCCGAATCGCAAAAAGGGGCCTGGTCCTTTGGCTGCAAATTGGTCCGGTCTGAAAGTGGTTAAGGGCTGTACAGCATACAGAATAAGTGCATTTCTTTGCCCGAGAATGACAGGTGCAGTGTACAGCTACAGACAGCCAGTCTGTTCAAAACAACAGCAACATTATCAATAAAAAAAAAAAAAACTGATATCAGAATACAGGGATTTATGCCCTACCCCAGACACAGTATGTGTCCCTGTATGCACATAACCACTATGATGTTCATATTTATCTGTACGTTCAACAACTGTCAGCCAGTCATTTAATTGAACAGATTGACTGTCCATAGCTGTACACTGCACCTGTGACTCCCAAGCAAAGAAATACACCCATCTATATGCTGTATAGCCTAATACTGCTGTGTGCATGAGCCTTAAAGGAATTATGTATTTTTAATGTTGCACTTTTAGCAGCATTAAAAGACCCTCTCCCAGCTTTATGGTTATTTTGAAATATCATTTTTTTATTGCAATCATACATGTCCGTCATGGCAGTGCCTAGCTACCCATGCAATTTTTTAATCAAATGCAAATTAGCTTTGAAAATAAACCAAGATTTGCCTCATCCCAACTGAGAATTGTATATACTGTGGGAACAATGTGGGGTTATTTACGAAAGGTAAATGCACTTTGCACTGCAAGTGCACTTGGAAGTGAAGTCTCTCGAAAACTAAGGGGTAGATCTGAAATGAGTGGAAGCTCTGCTGATTTTATCATCCAATTATGTGCAAGCTAAAATGCTGTTTTTTATTTTCCTTGCATGTCCCCCTCGGATCTACAGTGACTTTACTTCCAAGTGCACTTTCAGTGCACTTGCAGTGCAAAGTGGCTTTGCCTTTAGTAAATAACCCCCAATGAGTTTTAAAGGGAAATGTATACAGTATTTATTACTGATAGTTATGAGGCTGATCTATTAACGGATTTGAAAATGTTCACACAACAAAAGATGTAAAGATTAACTTCAATTATCCAATATTGTAAAAAGGCTGTTTACTTATTTTAACTGCACATGATTGCATCATTAAAGTGAATCTTTACGCATTTCATTATGTTAACTTCTTTGGTAAATCAGCCTGTATGTTTTTAAAACTCAGTCTGAATTGAAGGACATAAATTTTACCGCTGGAATTCCCAGTATTTCAACCTAATATCTACGTACAACCAAAATATCATTTTTAGTTAGATTGACACGTTAAGGTGATTCCACACTAACCTTACAATACAGGTCATTGAGTTTGAGTCAAGGTATTGTTTTCTTTCCTGTCATAAAACAAGGTTGGGAGGACATTCTTATTCCATGTTGCCAGAGTTAGGTTATTTTGGTACAATGGCTAAGTGAGACTTGCAGAAGACATTGGTGAATGATGAGTGATCACTAACAACCATCAATTAAATTCCATCTTATTAGGAGACCTTGTTCTAATTATAATGTAGCACCTTGTGTGTTTGTTAGTGATTAGTTCCCAGCCTACATGTAAGACCTCTCTATCCATCGTCTTTCTGTTGTGTTCAATATCAACCTCCTACCAGCAACCCAAACTTAAACACCATGACTAATTATGTTTAAAAACAACTTTTACAAGGAACTTTGTCACTTAGTTAATTATTTACAGGAGATGCCTTTATGTTTTTCGGCACTACAGAGCCAATTAAAGGGATTTCCAAACTTCTATATCCTTACATGCCTTTCTACTACTTAAAAGAACTCTGATAAATAGTTTGTGGTGTACGTATATAGTACATACTACATACTGTATGGCCCACACATTATGAAGATCTAAAACCTATTAAAGCCAATCTGAAATATTACATGGTTTTATCTCTGCATAGTCCTGTACAAACACATTTTGGTTTTTGTTTGGAAAAAAGCTTAAATTACTTTTTTTAGACAAGCTTGTTGCCCCCACACTCCAGTGTTCTATCCTAGCTGAGCCGAGTAATAACCACACTTACATTGACTTACTGTATGTTTCCGAGGAAGAGAGCGGTTTGTCAGACAAGGTCTCTCACTAAAGGCTATCCTAAACATGTCACTACCTGCCTGGAGTTTGCATGTTCTCCTTGTGTCTATGTGGGTTTCCTCCGGGTAATCTGGCTTCCTCCCACACTCCAAAGACAAGCTGATAGGTTCATTGGCTCCTGTCTAAAAAATTGGCCCTAGTATATGAATGAATGTGAGTTAGGGACCTTAGATTGTAAGCTCCTTGAGGGCAGGGACTAACGTCAATGTACAATATATATGTAAAACGCTGTGCAATTTGATGGCGCTATATAAGTACCTGTAACAAAATAAATTAATTCATTATTAAGACCAAGAGCTGCCCAACTACTGTAACAGGAAAGTGTAACTAAGACCATGGAAATAAGGACTGATAGTCCAATGTCTATCTGACTACTTAGGTATTTCTATGACTTTAAAGTGTCATTAAACCCAAACATTTTATGAGGGTATTTTTCTTTAAACGTAGATTTTGCAACTTTTAGCAGACGATTTCAACCTTGCAATTTGTCTATGGCAGTAAATCTGGCTAATATTGCTGCTTCCATTAACTTTGTTAGTGGCAACACAATAACAGCCAGTCCTCTGCAGTGGCTACTGATGCCTATATCTTTTTTAATGCTGACCTGCATTTTTACAATGCGAGACCACGTTGCAATTGTGAGCCTAAGCGTTTCAATTATGGTTGCAGTGTGTCTCCATTAATCCCAATAGGCGAGTTTGACAGGTGTTGCTCCCTGTCAAAGCATGCAGTCCAAGTTACTTCGAAACAAAGCATCATGGCCCTTGCATGTGTACAGGCCTGTCAGGCTGTAATGTCAGAATTCAATTGGGTGGGCAGGGAAGATGGTACAGTGGCTCAGTCACCTGCCCCCCCCCCCTTCTTCATGCAGCCACCAGTGTGAAAAGTCCTACCTCGGCTCTAGCCCCCGTTCACATCAGCACGATTTGACAATTATATGTGCTATATAATTTTTTCTTTATTTGCTATTTTTTTCCCCCCAAAAAGGGGAGTTACCCTTTAAACAAAGACAGGCATACACACACACACAGGCATAAACACATGCACTTAACATATCATATATGAAATAGAATAGGAAAGGAATTGTTCATGGGTCATCCTGGACTTTTCTATTTATCTGAAATCTCAAGATAGACTGTCATGTAGAAAGAGCCTATCATCTGCTAACATAAGAAAAGACTGCAAATTGATGAGATACATTGATTTGGCCTTAATCTTCTAGCTAAATGAGTATATGATTGCTATACGAGCAATTCGGAACCATTTGCTAGTCTAATCAGAATCATTCATGGGCGTTCTTCATCATAATGTGTTTGAACTATAATTTTTTTTTTCTCCTTCATTCCATCTGTGCAAGAAAAAGACTGGAGAAAACACAGATTTAACTCTGCTAAACAAGTAAGATAATTGTCAGCATGAAACCGGGACTGCTATTTATTCAAATTGCCATCTGATGGGAGGATGGACAGTTTAGAATAACAAGCATTATTGCATTACAGTTTAAGAATGGAGATTTAAATGGGTTTGCACAGTATGGTGTGAATTGCTACCAATAGTTAGTCCTTTTGATCTCACACAAGACCAAAGGCATGTTATTTGTAACCTGAGTAGGTCTCCGGCAGCTCTCAATAGGTGAAATACTAGTATGTTTGCCTAGGGGAGCACCTGGCTCTTAGACAGCGAAGGTTTGAAAAAACACCTTTAAAAATATTGTGCTGAGGCAAAGCTGTGTTTGTGGACTTAGCATTAGTGAGCTAATGCTTGGCATCTGTCATCTGTATCATTGTGACTCATTCATTCCCCCACTGCATAGCTAAACAACTTACCTTGCTCTGTGTGTACACACACTTTCATTTTTATTTCTCCTTTAAGGGGAAAATGGAATATCATTCTGCTGCTAGTTGTAATTACACTGGAAACGGAGCTACGCTGGGTGTTTATTATGGTTAGATATACATACAATTATAGCATGTAATTAAAACACAAAAGGGCTTACAAGAGGAGTAAAGCTAAGTGCAAAAGTTTTAATTAAAATGTAAAATATACACCTGATGTACAAGCGCAGTAACATCAGATCAGTGAGAGAAAGATCCTGACTTGTCCGTGACTTTGTGTATTGGTTTTTACTTTTCTGAAATAGAAACACTGTTGTACAACCAAACAAATGTATTTTCTGTTATTATTGCATCTAACCAATGCCCTGAAAAGTGATCCACAAAGGATCACTTTTCAGAGTGTGGTTAAGCAATTGCTGTCAGGCATTCAACAGATGATCCTGCTGTTTTTTGTTTTTTCAGTGAAAACATGAGCCAAGTGCTTGGTTTACAGTTGCAGAGTGGCCCCATTAACTTGAATAGCCAAATTTGAAAGCATGCAAAGCATCATGGCATCACGAACAACCTCCTCCAGCTTTATTTTACACTTTTAATGGGTGGCCAGGGGGCTTAGCCATCATTGTTTTTGCTGACCCCCAGCTGACCATGTGAAAGAGGCCTTAAAAACTTGTTTCCTGACAGACTCCATGGCAGTCTACGTGTCCTCCTCTCCAATGCTAAAGGACCCCATTCCCATGAATTTGAGCTCCTAGCTAGCGACTGTGTTACTTTTTTGTCCTCCTCTTTTGGACCTACAACTGATGCACTTACGTTCTTCTCACGTCCAAACCAGATGAACGAGTTCCGAGAGGACCGGTGTCAGGCATACCAACAAAGCGGTGTTGAGAGCCCAGGGACCAGCCATGGGCGGGTGAGTGGCTTTAAGCATGTATGCCCCAGTGGTGGGGGGCAGCCTGCGTATGCCCAGGAGGAAATGTTTGGCACGGCTGGCAAGGTCTGGAACTTTCTGCAATCCCTCCATGGCAGTACTTGTGTGTGCTCGTTTTGTTGCTCATCCCCCCTGTTCCATTTTCTTTTTTTCCCCTGGCTCATGGCACCTGGAATGCTCATGCTTTGGCCACGGCTAAGTGGGCCTTATGGTTACGCCCTTGGCTCTCTGATCCAGAGTCTAAACAAGCCTGGTGTAGGTTCCCTTTTGAAGGGCCCTCGTTGTTTGGCAACAGGCTGGATAGTGCTATAGCCCGGGCCAAGGGTGGAAAGTCTGGCTTCTTGCCCCAGGATTCTCCTTTAGGGGGAAAATGGAATATTATTCTGCTGCTAGTTGTAATTACACTGGAAAAGCCATTACTGAGCTTTCAAGAGAAGCACGCTCTTACAGGCCGGCCGGGATTTCAGAAGGAATTGGAACAGAGGTCAGACATCCTTCCAAAAGCCTGCTAAAAGCCAGGTGCCGGCTAAGTCGTTTTGAGATTGGGCCTGCCCAGGCGGATCGGGTGGGGGTATGTCTGCTTCTCTTCTGGCATGTCTGGGTGGCCTCAATCTCGGACTACTGGACCATCAATACGGTCTCTTCAGGCCACACATGGTCCTTTACCAGTCTCCCCCCCCCCAAGTTTATTTCTACCCTGCTACCACAGTCAGAAGAAAAGAAGCAGGTGTTACTGTCCTATGTGGATTCGCTGACGGTACAGGGAGCCGTGGTGCCTGTCCCGAAAGATGAAGAATTCCAAGGGTGTACTCCCCTCTCTTCCTAGTGCTTAAGAAAAACGGTTCATGGCACCCTGTGATAGATCCAACCTACCTAAACAAGTTTATAAAACACAAAAGATTCAAAATGGAGACTCTGTATATAATCCAACAAGACATACAGTCAGGCGATTGGCTAATCTCAATCGACTTAAAGGATGCCTATTCCTACGTGCCTGTCGCAGAAGAATTCCACAAACACCTCCAGTTCATGGTCCGGCAAGATCATCTACAGTTCACCTTTCTCCCTTTCGGGCTGACAACCTCACCCCGAGTCTTTTCGAAAGTTCTTCTGTCCGTGGTGACCCTCATCTGAACAAAAGGGATACGCTTGTACCACTACCTTGAAGACCTCCTGCTACTATCCCAAGACAAAGAGCAGCTGTTGATCCACAGAGAGCAGGTTATCACCACACTGCTCAAATAGAAAGAATATCACAGGCTCTGAGCTCCTCATGCCTGAGGGCCTCACAGTGCCCAAAAATTATTGGCACAATGGTCTCTATGACCCCCATGGTCAAATGATCTCTGTGGAGGCTACGCCCTTTCCAGATAGGGTTTTTACAGTAATGGAACTCAGGAGACAGCAACCAAACCATTTGCATAACAGCAGTGATGAGGAACAGCCTCTTCTGGTGCAGGAATCTGCTCATATGCCACTCTATATCCCCCGTCTCATGGGTCATGGTCACGACCGATGCCAGCGGTGCTGGATGGGGAGCCCTTTGCAGGTCAGAGCTTGCACAAGGCAGATGGGATGCTCATCTCCACAACCTGGGCTTGAACGTCCTGGAACTACGGGCAGCCTGGTGTGCCCTTCAGTCATCTCCTGAAAGGGGAATCAGATTTACTGAGAATAGACAACACCACAGCGGTCTCCTATGTGAAGAGACAAGGGGGCACTCGGAGCTCCACCTTGCTCCAAGAAGTCGAGCCCACCATGTCATGGGCCCAGAAAAACCTGGCCAATATCTCAGAAGTCTTTGTTCCTGGAGTTCAGAACGTCCAAGCGGACTGCCTGTCTAGCACACGAGTGGTCCCTTCATGTGGAGACATTCGAGTGGATCCTGTCCTTGGGAGTCGATCCTGAAGTAGACCTATTTGCATCACCCTGCAACTTCAAGATCAGGAAGTATTACACTCGGGTCCGTTGCAGCCAGGCCTTTCGGAACAGATGCCCTGACAGATCGGTGGAGTTTCAGCAGGGCATATGCCTTTCCCCCGTTCTCGATCATCCTCAGGTTTTTGCAGAGGCTCCAAGCGGAAGCGTTCGAGGTGGTAGTGATAGTTACTTCAGTGTTCCATTAAAACAAGAAATTGTCCTACCTACATTCAGGGCCCCAGGGTCCACTGAAGCTCACCCTCCGGATGTAGGGGACATACTGAAGTAATACCTGCTGTGTATAATCTTGTGTTTGCACTTTTTGTATTTGGAATGGTACTATATTCTCCTACCAGAGCTCATATTTTAACTGCCATGAGAATATTACATTTACATATTACATATTACATCAATTTTTAAAAATTTACTTTTGACAATTACTAATTTTGCTGCTAAAAAAATCCTCTGGGGGAACTTTCCCACATTGTACCTGCAAGTTACTTCCTCCTTTAGCCGTTCTGACTACCTATTTATCCTGCACTCAGTAATAACAAAGGGAAGCAAGCTTCGACCAGAATGATTGCGGTCTGGATCATCCAAATTATCCAGCAGGCTTACAGAACTAAGGGCTTGGCTCCTCCAGAGGCGGTGACGGCACACTCCACCAGGGGCATGGCGGCTTCCTAGGCAGAAGCCTGACATGTGGCTCCAGATGTCATCTGCAAAGCAGCCTTGTGGGCTTCCATTAATACCTTTATGTCACATTATTGCATAGAACCTGTCTCTCTATCATCTGTGAACTTTGGTTTAAGAATCCTGTCAGTTGACAGGGCAAATTACATTTCTTTTTGATCAGCATACCCACCTGTGTGGTTTGGCTAGTTATTTTCCACATGTAGACTGCCATGGAGTCTGTCAGGAAAACTGAAAATTTTCTATCAGATATTTACCGTCATTTTTCTGTCCTGATGGTTCCCACCCATTGGTCAAGAGTTGGCTAGCTACGGAACACAGTCGCTAGCTAGGAGCTCAAATTTATGGGAATGGGGTCCTATAGCATTGGAGAGGAGGTGAGGTTAACTCACACGTAGACTGGCATGGAGTCCATCAGGAAAGGAAAATCACGTTATTTGATAGAATATTTTCAGTTTTATGTGATCTCCAAATATATTTTTTTTTGCATGCTTGCTTTCAAATCATTGTTTTATGTATTTTAAAGATTTTATAGATTAGCATCTGGAGTGAGTAAACATTGAGTTTGCTTTTATAATACCTGTATTGTATACAACTGTTTTGATATCAGCCACACAGGGAGTGTATTATTTTCAATCACTCTTGCATTGCATTGTAGGAAGGAGTGCTAAAACACAACCATTGTGTAGCACAGCAAGGAAGAAAAGAGAGCCTGTATATGTAATGAATAAGACAACTGCCTGCATACTGTATACAGTAATTTCATTTTTTATATAAATATAGTGTGTTGAAAATCATTAGATTCAAGCAAAGATTTGCTACTATGGTGAAATGCATTGGAGTTAAGGAGGAAGGCGAAATTAAGGTTTTAGCAAGTTTTAAGAGTGCAACGAGCTCTAAATGGCTCTTTAGGATTACAGAAGCTCCTTTCAACTACAGTATCTTAGACCTATGCCAAAATAGCCTCCTATTAGCGTCATTATTTTATGTTTTTTTCACAGAATGAAACAACAGACTGTGAAAAAAGTAACACGTGAGAAGAAATAAACAGAAAGAACACACTGATCTTGTGCAATAAAACTAGATACCATTTATCAGATAAAAGAACAAGGTGGCAACTCACATTTTCACAGCGTGTGAGTTTTCACAGCACATCAGGCCAGAGGGAGACAGTCCAGCTGTAGCCTGCATGACATTGCCAGTGGCAGTTCTGGGGAGATGTTTTGAGGCTGTCACTTCTGCAGAAGGGCTCACTGTAGCAGTCTTGGTTTAACCACTTAAGCCCCGGACCATTTTGCTGGCCAAAGACCAGAGCACTTTTTGCGATTCGGCACTGCGTCGCTTTAACTGACAATTGCGCGGCCTTGTGACGTGGCTCCCAAACAAAATTAACGTCCTTTTTTCCCCACAAATAGAGCTTTCTTTTGGTGGTATTTGATCACCTCTGCCCTTTTTATATTTCTTGCGCTATAAACCAAAAAATAGCAAAAATTTTGAAAAGAACGCATTATTTTTTACTTTTTGCTATAATAAATATCACCAAAAAATATATATAAAAACATTTTTTTTCCTCAGTTTAGGCCGATACGTATTCTTCTACATATTTTTGGTAAAAAAAATCACAATAAGTGTTTATTGATTGGTTTGCGCAAAAGTTATAGCGTTTAACAAAATAGGGGATAGTTTTATGGCATTTTTATTGATCATTTTTTTGTGGTAATGGCAGCGATCAGCGATTTTTATCGTGACTGCACATTATGGCGGACACATCGGACAATTTTGACACATTTTTGGGACCATTGGCATTAATACAGCGATCAATGCTAAAAAATTGCATTGATTACTGTAAAAATGTCACTGGCAGTGAAGGGGTTAACCACTAGGTTGGAGCTGTAGGTATTAAGTGTGTACTAGGGAGGGATTCTAACTGTGGGAGGGAGAGGCTGTTTGTGACACGTCACTGATCATCGCTCCCGATTACAGGGACCTTTGATCAGTGAGTGTGTCATTAGGCAGAACGGGGAGATGCTTGTTTACATTAGCATCTCCCCCTTCTTCCTCACCGTGAGACGATCACGGGTATCCGCGCTGACATACCACTCACGGAGCTCCCGACGGGCATGCAAGCCCGCAAGCCGCCTTACAGGTATGTTAATTTGCCTGTACATGCCCTTCTGCCGCAGTATATCTGCGTGAGGTGGTCGGGAAGTGGTTAAAGCAGTATTAAACCCCTGAAACAAAATTGTAATATATTGCAGCTTACCCACCCTTACATGTGCTTGCTGCATTCGTTTTCTTTTTTAGACTTTTCCCCCTAGATTTCATCTGGTTATATGGCCAATTACACGCTTCCTGTCTTGGAGTGTCTCCACTCTGGATGAGGAAGCAGCAGAGACACATTTGGACAGCGGAAAACAGCGGCATTGTTAATCTGGGGAAACAGTAATATTAAATACACAAGTAGATTTAGATGAACTTGACAAACAAAATATAGCTGAACTCAATATTTTTTTTCTTTGGGGATAAAGGTTTTACCTAAATGAATAAAAGCTGATCAATGTACGCATCCCCTCCCCTCCAGGGTTTTTCAACCGGGGTGCTGCAAACAGTCCCCAGGGGTGCCGTGGCAACATGACAAAAACCTGTACAGTCTGACCATTAAAGGGTTACTGTGTTAAGTTCTATGTACAGAGAGGAGGGACAGCACATTCCGTTCCTCCTCCAGGATCTCTCTCCCTCTATGCTGTTATCTATATTTTGTCAGCAAAAATGTAAGCTGCGTAAGCCGCCCATCCGCGTCCTACCAACCAATAATGTCATCGGTTGCTAAAGCAAGGTCAGGCAGCTCACATGGCTTTCACTTTTGCCAGCAAAATACAGATAATAGCATAGAGGGGGAAATAGCCCAGAGGAGGAAGGGGATGTACTCTCCCTCCTCTCAGTACCTTGAACTTAACACAGTTGATTTACTAAGGCCCCTAAGTGGGCGGGCGTGTCCGCTATGCGTAATCCGCTTGCTCAGTGTGGGATCTGTCCGCTGATCCCCGCTGAGCAGGCCGATGACAGGTC
This sequence comes from Lithobates sylvaticus, assembly GCA_028564925.1. Taxonomy (NCBI): domain Eukaryota; kingdom Metazoa; phylum Chordata; class Amphibia; order Anura; family Ranidae; genus Lithobates; species Lithobates sylvaticus. Next base: position 417,127,926 of record CM053027.1, read on the forward strand.
CATGTCTGCTTCGCTATGCAGAGCAGATACAGACACAGTCCCGCTTTCAGCTATGGGTAATCAGAAAAGCACCTGTCTGTTTCCATCCGACGTCATCCTATCTGCCGGGCGGATGGGGAATAGGACCACCATCCATCTGTTTTTGGTGTATAGGAGTCCGCTGACATCTGCCACTCCATAGAAGAGACTGGAGAGTCCAATCAGATCCGCCTGAAAAACTGACAAAAAGGGGCCTTAAACTGGAGAGGGCAAAATCTAGTGCAGCGCTGCATAGAAACCAATCAGCTTCCAGTTTTTTTGTCAAGGCCTAGTTAAACAAACTCAAGTTAGAAGCTGATTGGCTACCATGCACAGCTGCACCAGATTTTGCACTCTCCAAATTTAGTAAATGAACCCAAGTAACCCTTTTATGGTAGGACTGTATACAGGGCTTTGTTTTATTTGGCTGTAGCAAGGGCAAAGAGGGGGTATTGGGGGGGGGGGGGGTTGTGCTAGAAGGGGGGTTTTAGGAAGGGGTATTTGTTCTAATGGGGGGTGTAAGGGGGAGGGATTAATGCTAGGAGGGGGACTTTGTACTAGATGAGTGATTTTTTGGGGGGTTGGTTGTGCTAGCAGGGGGGATTAGGGATTTACAACCTACTGACCACCTAACTCTGCCTTACAAACTACATTTTAGTCTTTTTTACACCAGGTGCAGTGCAGTAAAACATGTGAGATTGCGTTTTTCCTGCACCACACAAAAATGCATTGTGTATTGCAGTTGTTTGTGGGTGTCATTAACTCTTAAAGAGGAAGTAAACCCTGATGGGTTTACTTCCTCTTTGTTTCCCTGCAAAGGTAAAGCATAATGGACTACTATGCATCGCAAAGTAGTCCATTATGTGTCAGTTACCTGATACAGGAGCCAGGGAAGTCACCGCTGTCCCCTTGTGTACGGAGCCTCCATCTTCTTGGTGGGTCTTGCTGCTCCGGAACTGTCATTCGACAAAGCCGCGATGACGTCCCTCCCGCGCATATCGCTGTTAACAGCGGCGCGCTCAGTGCGCTCCGCTGTCTATGGCGCATGTGCCGTAGACGTTGGTGCCTGTCTTTTGGCAAATATCTCCTAAACCATGTAGGTTTAGGAGATATTTCTTAGACCTACAGGTAAGCCTTAATCTAGGCTTACCTGTAGGTCAAAGTGGTTTGTAAGGGTTTACAACCACTTTAATGGCACCCCAACTCATCCACCAATTGCATGTTTGTTTGCGCCAACTAAAACTCATGATACCGCAGTACCATATAATTTGGTGGGGCTCAATTTAAAAATCACGCCAGCACCTTTTTTGCCTGCTTCAGGAACATAGAGCAGACTAATAAAAATTAAAAAATACACAGCAAAAGTTTCAATGCGCTCAAGAAAACAGTCTTATATCACCGAATGTCAGGGCAATTTCAGAGATGGGATGTAATCAGACCCCAGGCAGCTGTTTAAACTTTCAGAGACAAAGTTCAGACAAAAATAGGGACACAGAAACAGCGCTCAATGGGTTCATGGGTAAGGTTTATTTCTAAAACTGCTCTAGTGTAAAGACAGAGCAGATCACAGTTCAATAAAGCATACTGTTAGGATCTTTGAAAAATTGGGAGGTGAAACTATCATTTGAATATAAAAGAAAACAGTACAGCATCATACCGCCTCAGGTCCTGGTGACTGGAGATGTGTTGAGATGTTACTATATCTTAGCTTTGTCACGGTATGTAGGGACCAACTCACCACTCCATGTGCCCAAGGGGGAATGGTATCGTGGAGGGGCCAGGCGCAGGAACACTCTCCTAGGTGGTTGCAAAGCACTGCCGCTGGATGCAAAAATAAGATGGAAGGGACAACAATGGGTTGTCCTATGCACTCTGAACAGCCGGCGTCCGGAGTGTTCCGCGTCTCGCTGTGAGGAGGAAGGAAGACCTCAATCTGACATCCGGAAGGGGAAGGCACATCGCCGATCAGGAGCACGTGACGGCTGGACGCGTACTGCTGGGGGTATCCAAGGCGACCGTGACTTACTAGTTTCGCGCGCATGCGCTTTGTCAAAAACCTAATGCTGTACTGTTTTCTTTTATATTCAAATGATAGTTTCACCTCCCAATTTTTCAAAGATCCTAACAGTATGCTTTATTGAACTGTGATCTGCTCTGTCTTTACACTAGAGCAGTTTTAGAAATAAACCTTACCCATGAACCCATTGAGCGCTGTTTCTGTGTCCCTATTTTAATAAAAATTAAAACACGCAATAAGGCGCTCGGGTTTGGACGCACCTCCTATGTGAATGAGCCTTCAGAATGGTGTGGCCCAGGGTTGTGCACAATTCTAAAGGGTATCTTGATTACAAACAGGTTGAAAAACACTGGTCTAAGCAAATATAAGCAAATATAATGCCCTGTATACACGATCCGAAAATCGGACGACAGATCCTCCGACTTTTTTCGCTTATTAGTCGCAAGTAGAAATTGAATAGGTTACTAAAGTCACGAAAATTTTCATACGACAGAAAAGAAAATCGGAAGTGATGTCATGTGTTTGTATTTTCGGACGACAACCGTACTGACTAAACGAAAATCGTATGATCTGGTATTGTACAAGAAAATTTTTCGTGCTTGTCCGATCTAATAATATCGGATGAGCTATCGTGATCGGCTCTCGAAAGCTCTGTACTAACGGTCAGATTACCGTACGATCGCGCTGAAATCGATATTTTTCGTCCGATTTTCGGATCGTGTGTACGGCCATAAAGAGCATATTTATGTAGCAATGAATGTAATATCCACAGCACATTCACTGCACGTATACTAGGAAGTTTTACCTGCACTAATGTTTGGTTATTGTCACATTCACTTCTTTATAAATATAACCCTGAACAAAGTAAAGTAACTACTATAAATATATAAAAAAGCACACACACACACAATACCTTCTAAAAAGTAAAAAAAAAAAAAAGTTGGAAAAAAGTGTCACCGCCTAACCAACTCAATGAGCCTAACTGCAAGTTTCTGCTTCAGCAAATATTTACTGACAACAAAATTGGCTGTAATTTTGTTCCACAATCGGTTTTGCAGAAATTCCTCATCCCTATTAGCGAACTGCTCAATGTTTGAGCCAGAAGCAACCTTTTCAATGTGTTTGCACTATATTCATTTAAATCATCAAAGTAATAGCAATGTTATTTTTTCTGTGATGGGGCAGAGTGGGAAGAAAAAAAAGGACTGGCTCAGCAATACTAATACTGTACATTGAGCCAGGTGCCTTGATGTGGACATGACCTAGGCATCATTCTTTAAATAGGTGTGGCTGGGGCACTATTACTTTTTTTTGCACGTGTCTCTACCTCAGCTCCCATGCCAGACATCTTGAGCAGCTCCAATCCTCTGTTCACATCTATCCAGTTGACGTGAGTATTTATAGTGATGTCCATTCTGTCCCTTACATCCATTACTTACCCCTATTATTTAACTACAATATTATACCATATGGTTGTGTCTCTTTATAGATCACCATTGCATTCGCCCCTGAAGAGTTGGTATACCCTAACGAAACGTGTCTGGCCTATATAGATGCATGATGTCCATACAGGTGATTTTATATGTCTTTTATAGACATGTGCACACTGAAATATTTTGTTTCGGAATTTCGTTTTCGCCTGAAAAATAAATTTATTTAGTTACTCCCGAAATTCGTTTTTATTCATTTTTGTTTTGTTAAAAAATGCATTCGTCCAAAAATCCGAAATAATTAAGGTTGAATCTGTCATTGAAGGCGTATGGTGTCTGTCGAATGTTCTAAGAAGATTCGAAGGAGCAGCTAAACTGTACGACGCCGCAATCGTACATTTCCGGTCGAATATTCCGCCTACAAGCTATAGTAGAATTCTAATATTGTATGACACTAGTAATAATTATATTTATTAATTATTATTACTAGTCAACCAACATTAGAATTCTTCTATAGCCTATGGGCAGAGCATTTGACCATAAATGTCCGCTCGCGCCGACTGCTTTGTCAAATCTTCATGTCAAATCTTTTCTCTCTATGTTGAATAATCTTGGACTAATAGAGTAAGGTTAGGCACATTCGACCTTTTTTGCTATTGTCTCTACAATGTCGAATCTTTTCTCTCTATGTAGAATAATCTTGGACTAATAGAGCTAAGGTTAGGCACATTCGACCACAGGTTCGATGGACACAGATCGCTATTTTCAGCATCATGTCGAATCTCCTATCTATATCAAACAGTTGCCACAACGAAAAAGGAAAATAAAGCATTTGTTTATGTCGGATCTTTCGGTTTTCGGATTCTGCGCGTTCGTTATCGTTTGTTAAAACGATAACGAAAATACACGAAATTCGGACGAAAATGCATTTGAACGAAAACGAACGCACATGTCTAGTCTTTTACATTGTTCCACTCCAGACTTTTAAATACCATCCAGCCCTTCCAATGGCCTATGTTGTGTAGGACTTGTCTTCATCCCATGATATGCCAACTCACCATGGCATCAATATGTATATGTGGTTTTTAGCATGCATTGCGTTTATGCGATTTTGTGTATGCACTTTTTGTCATTGAGTATGCTGTATGTGATCTCACAAGGTACAGTGAAATCTTCTTTGTAATGACTGCTTTTTGGTATACATCTCTCATTTAAAGTCCAAAAGCTCCCTTTTTGTCGGATGTTATGTAATAAACTCATATAAGCAATTACTGAGGGTGCCACTGACCACATCATTTTTTTTCTTACTATTACTTTTTTTGCACTGCAGCCTTACATTGAACACAAAGCTTGTCTTGCTCTCATCTACATTTCAAACTGTTATGATGATCTGATAACCATTCAGGATAGTCACCAAGGTGTGTCTGGAATAGTTTTAGCAGTTTTCCAGTTCACAGAGCTGAAATGAGATACTGACAATCCAAAAGTATCCTTGAGGCTGTCTCCTATCTCTCTCTATTTCTTACTCTTCCTCTCTGATACCAAGATCCTTTCACAGTTTACATTTCTTTTTGGCTTTGTTTTGTTATGCAGATTTTCAGATGTTTTCAGTGAGTTGCTACAAGATTTGCAACTGAATGCTGCTGCAAATGAAAACATCAGGGCGCTGCACCACATCCCGAAAAGGAAATGTTAAGGTTGGGTGATTCACAACATAATAACCTCCTCCATTTCAATACCGTGAAGAGGAGAAAAGGAGTTAAGAAGAAACATCTTCCTGTTTAACTGACAATGGTTTCACAGCCCTAGGATATATAGTGTTCAACTCAGATCATAGGTTACCAGTGAACATCAGGCATTGCCCACCAGATAGGCCAATTTATCCATCCTTCAGATCTCATATGTTAGTGACAGATACAATTGGAATTAGCAGACAGAATTGAAATGATGCAGTATGGAAACAAATACAGCGTTAGAAAGAAAGATTCAAAAAAATGTCAACAGATCAAATATTTTAGTGATTTTGGTTTATCGTGAGACACTCTTTTCTTCTTAATGTATAAACAATAATTCACGTATTTACATCCCTATCAGTGTTTTTTAGGTGACCTAAGGTATTTAATTGATAGAGATATAAATTACAAGCTGTTTAGCTAATCTACACAAAAGTAAATGTTTTATGGTAATAAATGACAACATCTGCTTAACAACAGTAAAAAGGAGAGAAAACGTGGGGTTTGCTGTTTATTATTATTATTATTATTAATAATAATAATATACAGGATTTATACAGCTCCAACAGTTTGAGCAGCACTTTAGAAAATAAATGGAGATGGTGCAGTTTCATTACAATTTGATACAAGAGGATTAGGAGGGCTTTGCTCATGGGAGCTTACAATCGGTAAGCAAGCAAGCGGTAAAAAATGTAATAACTGTGAGGGATCACCTGATGGAGAAAGTAGAAGTACAGATTTTATGTGGACACAAGATAGGCTTCAATGACAGACAAATTGAATATATATGGGATTTTAATGGCACCACACCAGAAAAGGTAAATTATTTAACATATAATACATTTATTTAAGTTTTACAAAAATTGTTGGCATAAATATCACAATACATGATTAATAGCTAGTAACAACCCAAACGAGGTGAGCTAATCACACCATAGACCCCTATTTCCAACATATAGTAAATCGTGAGCCCCCAATGTAACAGTGGAAATAATTGAAAAGACTGCTAGGAATATCTAACATCCAAATATCAAATAGTAGTTTGTAAAGTGGTGGTGTCGTACAGCTCAACATCATGCTCGACATGTTTTGCATATAGATATGCTTCTTCAGAAGCTTGGGGTTAAATTGCTACATTCTACAATAAAATAAACATAATGTCATTAAGCATATTTAAACATTACAATGTATACATATTCATTGACAATGATAGCATACACAATAACACTGGGTACTTACAAAAACACATTACAGACCATGTGGAAGAGGGGTGGCATGTCAGACACTAACAACCCCAAAGCAATAGGTGGATGTGGGGACGCACCTAGAGGATACAGTACACAGATGATAAGGGGTACACTAAATGGAGGCATACAAAAGTGCATAAGTTGCATCAAAGGCAACACTTACTAAGATAGATGATAATTCTTCTTAGGGAATGGACCCATCATATACTCTCTGTTCTGTCATAGTAGCATATATGTACCTAAGGACAATGAAAAAGGCTTTTTCGATGTCCTTAGGAAAATATATGCTACTATGACAGAACAGAGAGCATGATGTTGAGCTGAACTCCATTACCCCTTTACCAACTACTATTTGATATTTGGACGTTAGACATTCCTAGCAGTCTTTTCAATTATTTCCACTGTTACATTGGGGGCTCCCGATTTACTATATGTTGGAAATAGAGGTCTATGGTGTGATTAGCTCATCTCATTTGGGTTGTTACTAGCTAGTAATCATGTAGTGTAATACATATGCCAATTTATTTTAACAATTTTTGTAAAACTTAAATACATTTATTATATTTTAAACAATTTACCTTTTCTGGTGTGGTGCCATTAAAATCCCATATATATTAGATTTTTCTGTCATTTTGGCTCTAATAGGGATGAGGCACTGTGTACATATATAATGTCAGCAGGGCCACTATGCATTGACATGATAGGCTTCCCTGAAGAGGTGAGTTTTCAGGGATTGCGGAAAGTTGGACAGAGTTGGAGATACTCATACAGACTGGGGTAGGGATTTTCAGAGAATGAAAAAAAGAACTCTGAAGAAGTTGTCTATAATAACCAATCAGAATTGTTTCCATTAAGTTAAAGTACATTTTTCTTTTAATAAATCCGCCCTTATGCATTGATTACAATGATATGCCCACTGTTTTAAAAGCAAAAATCCCTCTGAGCTCTTTTTACTTTACCATAGAATGATGGACAGTGGTTTACAGAAGGCAACTCAAGAGGTACTTATATAGAGAAGGATTCATTTTGATTTTGATAAAAAACAACAAAAAACAACAGCAACATTATTAATAATAATAATAATAATAATAAATATTATATTATTAACTGAAAATATATTTTTTCATAAAAAAAAACACGAATTCCATTGCACTGTTTTTAACAGGATACTATAAAAACTCTGAATAACAAATATTCTGTTTATTTTTAATGACTCTTTATAACAAATCATGCTCTAATGGTTGGGTTTACTGGTAAAAGTGATGTTACAAGTTTCCTCTTATGCTTTTTTATATCCCTAAAACAAGTGCTAATAGGATTGGGATGTTAAAATTAGCACATACAATTTCCCATTTTCATCTGGCGTTTGTGACCTTAGACCCCAAATTGTACCATTTTGATTCAAAACCCCCGCTCTGTTTCTATTTGTAGAAGCTCAATCAGGAAAGTGATTGAAGGAAGTCAGGAGAACGTTCAACTGTCAACCATCTATCATCCATCCACTTTAAAAGTGAACAAGAGGGCTACCCCTAGAGCTAAGGCATGTCAAAGAGAAAGCCATGGCAAGATCTATGAGCTCAGCTATTATTAGCATGACACAGTCCTGGCAAGAAAATACAAAAGGTGAAGATGGATGTATAATGTCATATTCCGGAATTAATGATAACATGAATGTCTAATCAATAACAATTAAACCTACAAAGAACTCTCTATAATAGACAAACTAGGGCACCTGTCAATTAGAAATAGCTGAAATTAGTGTGACACAAAAGGAGACCTGTGTAAGAATGACATACTTTAATTCCACAGAGACTAGCCTCTATTTAAACCAATTATTTCACTTATATTTATTGCGTACATGTACTTCTATAGTGACTGAGAATTTACAGTAGGTAAATACAGCGTATAATGCTTATATAGGGAATAAAATAAAGTGGAATGTGTACTGTAGTAGTTTTATTATGATTTACATAATTTTATTTCTGAGAAAGTAGCTAAAGCTATTTTTTTTCTAGTGCTGGATTGATTAGTAAGGTGTTATTTGAACAACTGCTGAGTCTTTATTGCAATCTATGTCCCAGTTAGGGAGATCTAAGCCTAGAACACATGGGCCAAATGTCAGGCAGCATTTGGCTTGTGTGTACTGGAGTCGGTCTGACAGAATCCCGCCGTTCAGCTGGCTTCTGTCGAAGGGGCATGACTGAAAAAGGTCTGTTAATAGGTTTCCGATCAGCCAATGGCTGAGAGCGCTGACCAGAGTGTTCTGGCAGGGGGCTGTCCCCCTGTCAGAACAGCGGGGGCAGATTGATGTACTGACATTGGATAGTTAGTACAGTGGCTCCTCCTTAACTGTCAGTTTTTTTTTCCGTTCAGCCCTCCTGGGTTGAACGGTAAAAAAAATTCTAGTGTGTGTGAGAGGCTTTACCCTTTCTGTTGGTCTTGGCAACCACTGTTATCAGGACTGAAAGTGAGAGAAAATCTAAAAATTTTTGTTGTCACTGAATAAAAGTAGAGGAGAACTTTTACAGCGACAACTGATCGATGGGGAATTTTCTTTGGCGAACCTTCCTATTGTGTTTACAGGACAGAAAATAAAATCTCCCAAATGCATATGATCACCAAAAAGTAATGTATATTTGATATCAGGCACACAACGTACATTTACATCAACTAAATAAGCTTTGGCTGGAGTTGCACAATAAACCATAAAAATATTATTAAGCGTGCATAAGCTTGGGCTTCAACAGACTTTGAAGGCATCACCACTGACACAAGAGAAGTATGCCTGAGCAATTCAATAAATATGAGTTTGACGGTCTTCCAACAGTGGCATGACAAAGGTGTATTATTAAATATGGATTCTAGACAGACATAAAAAATACAAGTTTGCAGCTGTGTAATAACTGTGATCATTATACATAATCAAGTGTATTTCAATTGCAAGCACCTGAATTTGACCAGGTATTAGCCTGGTGCAGAGACCCTTGTGTAGCAGAGCCATAGAGAGGAAGAAGAATAAAAAGGAGCCAATCACTTTGTGTGCTAACAAAAAGCATGCTGTTAGGAGGAGAAATCAGGACAGTGAGACAAACTCATCACTGTGCTACTTCAGCTTTCTGTCCAGTCACAGTCTAGGATGGGTCATGGATGACCTGGCCTAAGAGGGATGCCCTGGAGGAAGTTGGTTGAATGTATTGGCCATCAGTCTGAGGACATGAAGCAGCAAAAAAAGTACTGTGTTGGAAATCTCTGGACTTTTGCTTCTACTTACAAGATTAAAAGAATTGAATCAAATAATTTGCTATTTGGAAGGACATAATTTGAGAATGGACATGGGAGATATTGGGCAGCCTGATCCATAACAGCAAGCCATCAGTCTACATTACTAAATCAACATCAAAATACAATCTTGGTATGAAATGATCAGTATCAGAATGCACTATGCATCTCATAATGTATGGGTATAGCAGCAATATTGATTTATGGTACTTCTCTTGTTCATGGTAAAGCCCTAAAAGCATTTCTAGTGGGCTAAAGAACATCAGTCTGGGCCATCAGTGGCTCCAAATAACATTACCTTTTACATTGAATTCCACTCTTGCTGCCATCCATATCTTTGCTACCACTCGTTACTACATTACCAACCTTTGGCCTGTTTACTGACTACACTTCTGCTTGATCCCTGCCTGCTATATCTGCTACTGGATCCTGGCTTGCTCACCTCCTGCTGGGGTGATCCTAAGGACTCCGACCTGGTACTAAAACACAGAAAAACCTTTCTCCACCATCAGGAGCTCTGGTTAGTGCTTAGACCCTGCACCTAGAATAAGCCTGAGTCATTCGCCAAGGTGACATGCTTGTATAGTTTTTTGCTGGTCGTGGGAGCTTCTTTACTGCTATAGCTACCGTTGAGCCTGACCCCTGACCGTGACAGCTGGGAAACTAGAGAACCTTTATGTACCAGTTGTTATCAGGGTTAAAACAAGTGACATATTTGTGAACCCATAACAGCATAAGTTGATACACTATCGGTTAAAGAAGATCAGTGTTGGTGGTATTCAGTGTGGAACTCCTGACATATAAAGTGAACCCTTTCTCTAATGCCCTTCTGTACATAACATATAACGGTAAAGCATAGATATACAGAGCAATCCAAAGGTATGACCATGATGTAGTCGGCATATATCAAAGGAGACAACCAGTGTAACATTCAATAATCTAAAACCATACTTGAAGTAAAGACTTTGTGAGTGCTCTGAAGTACAAGCAGATAGTACTTGTAAATAGGAAGAGAGAGTAAGGGATGGGAGAACAGTTAAAATGGGAAGAAGAGTGAAGAGGAGGAATAGTACCTACGGGCATCACTTAGAAGTAATGTATTGGGGAATGGGGAAGTGGTGTGAGAACCAGTCCATCCAAGGAGACCAAGCTCTTTGGGAGTGGATGTAAGCTGTCCTGGATGGGGACAGTATTGCTTCATATACATAGTGGGTGTGAGTTAATTGGACCATGGCCTCTGTGGATGGTGGAGTGGTGGATTTCCATAGTCTGGTGATCAACAGTCTTGCTGACAAAAGAATGTGGGTAATTACTGTGCCCACATCTGGAGGGACAGTTTCTATAGTGAGATTAAGTAGGGCTTGGCCTTGGGTCATGGGAATGGTAGAGTGAGCAATTTCCGAGATAATGTTAAATGTCTCTCTCCAAAAGTTGCCTAGCTTGGGACAGTTCATAGGATATGGAGGAGGGATCCTTCTTCTCCGCATCCTCTCCAGCATAGATGCGGGAGGTATGGATGGAATGAAGAGATTTATTGTGGTGTGAGGTACCATTGCTGGGAATTTTTTTGTGTCAGTTCCCAGAGGGAGGTGCTGTGTACTGTATGGTAGATTGACTTAAATGCACGTTTCCATTGGGATGTAGTGAATTGGGTTCCAATGTCCTTTTCCCACTTAGTAAAGGGGAGGGACTTCTCAAACTTGCTTTTTTCCTGTAAAAGATTATAAAAAAGAGATATCCCTTTTTTGTTTGGCGATAGGGTCTTGAGGTATAGCCATGCTGGGGTTGGAATTTCATTAGTTAGATGTGGCTGCTTAGCTAGACATTGGATAATTTGCAAGTATTGGAACAGGTCTGTGGGGTTCATTAACCGGTCTTGTTGCATCTGAGGGAAGGATTTAAATTTACCTCTATTATAAAGGTCACTTATCTCTCTATGGGGGACGTCCAGTAATGCTGGAAGACATAAGCTGAGTATCATCAGCTTTAGTGTTGTTATGGGTATTTTCAGTGAGGATGTAGGTGGAGGTTATGAATTTCCACCAGGTAAGAGGAGGTCTTTGAGTGTAAGGTAGAAGAGTGGGATATGAATAGGCAGAGTTTGGAAAAAGTACAATAGCTGTGGAAGTATTTTCATTTTAAACGTTGCTATGCAGCCTGCCCATAAAAATTCATATTTGACTATGTTTTATAGGTCCCACACCATTTGTGATCTCAAGGGTATATAGTTTTCTTTGTACAATCCTTTGGTGGACTCAGTTAGAGTAACACCTATGTAGCCTATGCCTGTATCATTCCACACATAGGGGTACTAACCAGTTGCCTGTCATACCATCTATTTTGAGGTCCAGGATATGACATTTGGTTGTGTTCACCTTATAATAGGAAACTTGCCAAACTGTGTCAGCACATCTTGTACCGCAGTCAGGGAAGACGAGGGGTTTGTGAGCATTAGAATTACATTGTCTGCAAAGAGACTAATTTTGTGTTCTTGTGAGCCAATTTGGAATCCAGTGATTTGGGGGTGTGACCTAATATATTCGGCAAGGGGTTTCATGACCAGGTTAAAAATCTGTCTGGTGCCGTTAGAAATGTGAAAGGGGGTGGAGAGCATTTCTGAAACATAAACCTGAGCTGAGGGGTTGGAATAAAGTGGCATGATGGCTGAGAGAATTCTATTTTTGAATCCGAACTTCTGAAGGACAGCTCTCAGATACATCCAGTACACCCTGTCAAATGCCTTCTCTGCATCCAAAGAGAGGAGCAGAAGGCCACAGGTATGTCGGACAAAAGTCCAAAGTACAAACACGAATGCTCGGAAGCAGAAGCGGTCGGTCTTGTAAACTAGCGTTTGTAATGGACAATGAACATTCGTGACGTGGCAAATTATGAAATCTTCAAATGCGGCGCACAATTATCTTCTTCTTTAACCACTTGCCTACCAGGCACCAACACCCCCCTCCCATCCAGACCAATTTTCAGCTTTCGGTGCTCTCACGCTTTGACTGACAATTACTCAGTCATGCAACACTGTACCCAAATGAATTTTTTGTCCTTTTTTCCCACAAATAGAGCTTTCTTTTGGTGGTATTTGATCACCTCTGGGTTTTTTATTTTTTGCGCTATAATTGAAAAAAAAACGAAAATTTTGAAAAAAAACACATTTTTCTTTGTTTCTGTGATACAATTTAGGAAATTATAAATTTTTCTTCATAAATTTTGGCCACAATTTATACTGCCACATATCTTTGGTAAAAATAACCCAAATTAGTGGATATTATTTGGTCTTTGTGAAAGTTACAGACTCTACAATCTGTGGTGCGAATTATACAAAATTGATCACATCTGATGTACTGGTGGCCTATCTCATTTCTTGTGACCCGAACAAGCCAGGAAAGTACAAATACCCCCCAAATGACCCCTTTTTTGAAAGTAGACATTCCAAGGTATTTAGTAAGAGGCATGGTGAGCTTTTTGATGTTGTCATTTTTTCCCACAATTCTTTGCAAAATGAATTATTTTTTTATTTTTTATTTTTTTTCTACAAAATTGTCATTGTAATAGGTTATTTCTCTCACATGGCATGTGTATACCACAAATGACACCCCAAAATAAATTCCGCTACTCCTCCTGATTATTACGATACCACATATGTGGGACTTTTCCACAGCCTGACCACATAGAGAGGCCCAACATGCAGGGAGCGCCATCACGTGTTCTAGGAGCATAAATTACACATCTAAATTGTTGACTACCTATTACACTTTTGAAGGCCCTGGAGCACCAGGACAATGACACGTGGCACTGATGACACGTGACACTGACGTGGCACTGATGACACGTGACACTGACGTGGCACTGATGACACGTGACACTGATGTGGCACTGATGACACGTGACACTGACGTGGTACTGGTGACAGATGGTACTAATACGGGGCACTGATGACACGTGACACTGATGACAGATGGCACTAATATGTGGCACTGATGAGAGATGGCACTCATACATGGCACTGATATCACGTGGCACTAATATGTGGCACTGATGAGAGATGGCACTAATACGTGGCACTGATGACAGACGGCACTAATACGTGGCACTGATGACACATGACACTGATGACAGATGGCACTGATATGTGGCATTGATGACAGGTGACACTGATAACAGATGGCACGTGGCACTGACAGGTGGCACTAATATGTGGCACTGATGACAGATGGCACTATGTGGCACTGACGACAGATGGCACTGACTACAGGTGGCACTGACTACAGGTGGCACTGGGGATGGCACTGGGGATGGCACTGGGGATGGCACTGGCAGATGGCACTGGCAGATGGCACTGGGGATGGCACTGGGGATGGCACTGGGGATGGCACTGACAGATGGCACTGGGGATGGCACTGGGGATGGCACTGGCAGATGGCACTGGGGATGGCACTGGCAGATGGCACTGGCGGATGGCACTGGCAGATGGCACTGGGGATGGCACTGGGGATGGCACTGGCAGATGGCACTGGGGATGGCACTGGCAGATGGCACTGGGGATGGCACTGGCAGATGGCACTGGGGATGGCACTGGGGATGGCACTGGCAGATGGCACTGGGGATGGCACTGGCAGATAGCACTGGGGATGGCACTGGCAGATGGCACTGGGGATGTCATTGGGCACAGATGGCATTGGGGACAGGTTGCAGTGGTGGCAGTGGGCACAGATGGCATTTTTTTTTGTTTTTTGTTTTGTTAAACTTACGGCGCTGCAGCCGTTCATCTCCCCCTCCTCACACGCTGTCTCTGTGTGAGGAGGAGGAGCGGCGCTGAGAGATGATCTCATATGTTTACATATGAGATCATCTCTCATTGGCCAGTGCGATCGCGCTGTAAACGGCCGCTGTTATTGGCCGTTTACAGCGATCTGTGATTGGCCGTGTCCGAGGGACACGGCCAACACAGAATTTCCCTGCTGCGCGCTCGTGAGCGCGCACAGGGAACGAGGAAAGGGGAGGCCGTCATATGACGGCCTCCCGGGATTTGGCATCCGCGCTGTGGCCGTCATTCGGCTACGGCCGGATGCGAAGTGGTTAATGGGATAATAATGAAGCTGCTTTGTGGAGTTATTGCAAACGAAGTTTCAAACGCTTTTTTTTTCTAGTGATATCAAGAATAATATTATTATTATTTTCTTTTTTTTTTATTTGGGCAAGTTACCACAACACCATTATCCCCTAGTTTTTAAGATCAAAGCTACAACTATGTTGTTGTCCCTTAATTTGTGAAATTATGATGTTAATTTGTATTTTTTTAAGTGTAACTGCCTACTCCTAAACTGTGATTTGAAGTAAAACACATAGCCAAGTATTATTCTACACAATTTTTGTATTGTGTATTAAAAAAGGAAAACAAATACAATTAGACATGCTATCTGCCAATAGAACTTAACCAAAAAGTGCATTCTATGATGTATATGAAAATATACCTAATCAAATCATTATTCAACCAAAAACATCATTTCAAAGCAATAACTCCAAGGCCAATAATAAATAACACGTTATCTCCTCCGATTCCCCAACATGTCTGGTTGACGAACGGCCGTTCGGAAACGAACTGAAAAGCACGAAATGAAAAGCGCAAAAGTCCGACAACAATTGTCCGATGGAGCATACACACGGTCGGATTTACCGCCAACAGCCTGTCATCGAATATTTCCCGTCGGAAAGTCCGATTGTGTGTGATGCAGCTTAACTCCTGGTGACCAAATCTACTCTTTCAAAAATGTATATCTTGATAGAAAAATGTTATGAAACAATGGTTACAATAATATTGATTTGATATATGGCAGGTAATTACAATCTACATTTAGTACAACTAACTTTTCAAGATGAAAGCAAAAACCTCTGAGATTAAATACATTTCCAGTGTATGTAGAAAGTTAAAAGATTCCCAAATAACACCACTATGTGGATTCCTTTCTTGTCCGTGCCATTTTGTCATGGGAGCAGCTGCTACAATTAGTGCCTTGCCTTCCTTTTGTCTAACATATGTATACACTGTTGTATTACAGTTGTCAGAAAATCTGTGTTGCCATAATGTCTAAAAAAATAGAATCTATTTTAAAAGTCTTCAAAAGTGTGAGTGCCTTTCAAAAGTTAGAGATGGAAAAAAGGAAAATATGTTTAGAATGTGTTACAGTAAAACTTTTTACAGATTGTTGGAAAACATTTGGTGACTATAGAAGCTACTTAATGTAGAGTGTTCAACATAGAAGAAGAAACTTTATATGGAAACATACAGGTGAGAACAAACTGGTCATTTTTTATGACTTGTGTTGATGTTTGCAACACTTCATCTAACTAATCTAATAAAATCTCTGCCTCCATTGGCATGAGATGATCATTTATGAAAAATAAACTGCTTTGCACTTTTTGTTAAAAGTGAGTATAGTTTAAACAAATACAAATAAATAACGCAAGGAAGGACACTGCACACTATACAGTGTGAAGATAGCACACACAATTAAAATATATTTAAACAGATGCGCTAACCTTCACAATGTGATAAATAAAGTGACATTTTTGACATGAAGGTAAAAAACCTTCATTCTTTAGAACTTTACTTCACTTTAATTTATGATAGCAGGAGGACCATGCAAAGCTTTCCACTATGTCCCTGTTGTGAGCTGTCCACCATAAACTGCTGCTTGGCTTACATCTAAAACATTTGATTTTTTCACAACCAACTATTAACATTTACAAGCTCAAGATATGAAAACCATGCCTGTTATTTTGTAGGGCTTGGGGAGTAGTGACAAAGTATAACTAAATGAGTGAGATGAGCCAAAAAAGATATTTCATGCCAAAGGTAACAACAGATCTTAACATCTGTTAATTTCATGGGCTTCCCAATCATGTGATTGATGTAATGGCTGTCACAGAGATCCCATGAATGAAAGCCCATGCTAACCACTCCTGATTGTTATTTTGGGATCAGGAATAATAGAAAACAGTGATGCCTATATGTGGCATCATGAAATAAGGCCCACCTCCATGCTGTCAAATACACTATATTGACAAAAGTATTGGGACACCTGCCTTTACATGTACATGAACTTTAATGGCATCCCAGTCCTAGTCTGTAGGGTTCAATATTGAGTTGGCACACCCTTTGCAGTTGTAACAGCTTCAACTCTTCTGGGAAGGCTGTCCACAAGGTTTATTAGTGTGTCTTTGGGAATGTTTGACCATTTGTGAGGTCAAGTACTGATGTGGACGAGAAGCCATTACGCACAGTCTCCGCAGTCTCCGCACTAATCAATCCCAAAGGTATTCAATCAGGTTGAGGTCAGGACTCTGTGCAGGCCAGTCACGTTCCTCCACACCAAACTCGCTCAACCATGTCTTTATGTACTTGTTTTGTGCACCGATGCACAGTCATGTTAAAACAGGAGGGGGCCATCCCAAAACTGTTCCCACAAAGTTGGGAGCATGAAATTGTCCAAAATGTCTTGGTATGCTGATGCCTTAAGAGTTCCCTTCACTGGAACTAAGGGGCCAAGCCCAACCCCTGAAAAACAACTCCACACCATAATCCCCCTTCACCAAATGATTTTGACCAGTGCACAAAGCAAGGTCCATAACGTCATGGATAATAAATCTGGCATAGATATTTCATATTTTTTTTGTTCAGTCAGCGGACTGAAGCAAAAATAACTAACAAATTCCTCCATCCACACAAATGAGGTGAATGAAGGTGCATTGTATTCTGACAGCAAGACTAAGAGCTTTATATACAATATATATATATATATATATATATATATATATATATATATATATATATATATATATATATATATACACGCACATGAACTTTAATGGCATCCCAGTCTTAGTCCGTAGGGTTCAATATTGAGTTGCACAAACAAGGTCCATAAAGACGCGGATAAGCGAGTTTGGGGTGGAGGAACTGGACTGGCCGACACAGAGTTCTAACCTCAACCTGATACAACACCTTTGGGATGAATTAGAGTGGAGACTGGGAGCCAGGCCTTCCCGTCCAACAACAGTGCCTGACCTCACAAATGCGCTTCTGGAAGAATGGTCAAACATTCCCATAGACACACTCCTAAACCTGGTGGACAGCCTTCCCAGAAGAGTTGAAGCTGTTATAGTTGCAAAGGGTGGACCAAATCAATATTGACCCCTACGGACTAAGACTGGGATGCCATTAAAGTTCATGTGCGTTTAACCACTAGCCGACCGCCGTCTGTCTATTGACGGCCAGGCGGCGCAGCTCTCAGGACGGGAGGGCGTCATATGACGTCCTCCCCTTCCCTCCAGGGAGCGCGTGCGCGCACGCCCGCCATGTCACTGGGCACCCGATGCTCGTGCCCAGCGGCCGCGATGTCCGCCGGGCACCCGCGATTGCCCGGTAACACAGCGGGACCGTGGATATGTGTGTGTAAACACACAGATTCACGGTCCTGTCAGAGGAGAGGAGCCGATGGTGTGTTCTCTGTACAGAGAAACACCGATCGGTCTCCTCCCCTTGTGAGTCCCCTCCCCCCACAGTAAGAATCACTCCCAGGGAACATATTAACCCCTTCAGCGCCCCCTAGTGGTTAACCCCTTCCCTGCCATTCACATTTATACAGTAATCAATGCATTTTTATAGCACGGATCGCTGTATAAATGTGAATGGTCCCAAAAATGTGTCAAAAGTGTCCAATATGTCCGCCGCAATATCGCAGTCACGATCGAAATCGCAGATCGCCGCCATTACTAGTTAAAAAAATAAAATAATAAAAATGCTATAAATCTATCCCCTATTTTGTAGACACTATAACTTTTGCGCAAGCCAATCAATATACGCTTATTGCAATTTTTTTACCAAAAATATGTAGAAGAATACGTATCGGCCTAAACTGAGGAAAAAAAATTTTTTTTATATATTTTTTGGGTATATTTAGTATAGCAAAAAGTAAAAAATATAGTTTTTTTTTTAAACTTGTCACTATTCTTTTGTTTATAGCGCAAAAAATAAAAACCGCAGAGGTGATCAAATACCACCAAAAGAAATCTCTATTTGTGGGGACAAAATGATAACAATTTCATTTGGGTATAGTGCAATTGTCATTCAAATTCTGACAGCGCTGAAAGCTGAAAAATGGCTTGGTCAGGAAGGGGGTGAAAATGCACTGTACTGAGGTGGTTAAAGGCAGGCATCCCAATACTTTTGACAATATAGTGTATGTGGCATCATGAAATAAGGCCCACCTCCATGCTGCCAGATATATGTGTACATTCAGTGATAAAGGGTTAAATGCCTTAACGTGCACCAAATTTAAAAAAAAAGCATATGGATTATAACTGCCAATTTAGCATATTGGGGCACAAAGCAAAAAGAAATTAAAAGACAGCATTATATATATATATATATATATAGATAGATAGATAGATAGATAGATATCTTTCAAGACACGATCACACCTTAATTTGAGGGATAAACATATCTGTCACGTTAGAGATAGAGGTTTCTGTGAAGAGGAATGGAAATTGGGAAATAATTAGTAGTGTCTTGAGAGCAGTAAAAATTGTGGTTAACCACTGTAATTAATGGACTTCTGAGCATAAGCTACTTCACATTCACTACTGCTTCGAGCAAGAGCCCATCTGAGTGCTAACCACACATTCATGACTCTTTTGAAAGTATAATCTCATAAATAATAGGTATTATATTCCATGAAAAACATGGTCATTGACAATAAAAGTATAGAACACAGTTAATTACGAAACATTATGCATTGTACTAAACACAGAGGTTAGCCAAATGATTAATCAAATTGATAAAGTAAGCTGTTATGAAATCATATCCCTGCACTCTAACATAAGCATTTTTTACAGAATAATTAGAATGGACTTTATTTTATTTTTTTTAGAAAATGTACAAGAAATTCACCATCCACAATACACATAACTAAGACAACAAAAGACACAGGGGTGTCTCTTCTTCGGGAGTTACAATTACAGTAAATGGTACTGTAGTAATTGTAGATTTGTTAGCTCCTGGTTGACAGCTTGATGAATGTGTTTAAATTTCAGATTAGAAAGACATGATCTATCACAGATTGAGAATTTGTCCCTCACACCCCTCAGTCAGTGACAATGGCTCAGAACCTGGGTATCGCTCCTTGGTGGGAGCTTTAGCAGCAGACGATAGAGCTAGTAATGTGACTGGGGCACAAAGAACTGTATTCAGCGTGTCACAGTTTGTGTGCTTTTGTGCATTACAACCTCAGAAGACAAGACAGATGACCGAGAAAAAAATGTTTTGATACATCTCCTAAAGAAAACCTGTCACCAACTTAAAAAGTGTTTCAGTTGATTACTTGCAGTGTGTTTCCTGTCCATAAATTATCATTTATTTTCATGCAATGTATCCTTTAAAATTTTACTACACCGGGAGCATCAATTCCCTAGCACAGACTCCTCACTCCTTGCACATCACATCCCTCTAATCTTCTAATATGCACCTAATAACTGTCTATGCTGGCCCAGCATCTCCACCCCTCACCTCTCTACACCCCTACACAGTCTTTAATGTAGCTGTTGGAGGAAGAGAAAAGGGGAATACTATAAAGTGTCACTGGAGTGAATATGCTGAGTCTGCTGGGGCTGCTTCAGGACTTTAGAATGCCTACACAAGAAAACAGTGATGGGCTTGGGAATGTTCGGACTAGGATCTGTACCCATGTGTGCAGGCCCACCAGGAAGCTGTCTCCTGTTCAGGGCAATCATCTGCAGTGGGGAATTGCCTACCCCGCAGCAGAAAGTACACAAGGGGAGTGCATACATGCAGCTGTGGAGCAAGGAATGCCAGAGATGATTGGCCCATACAGGTGACAGCTTCCTAGTGGACTTGCACATATGGGGTTGGATCCTACACCGAACATGTCCAAGCTCAAAACTACAAGAGGTAAATACAATGCATAAAATATGTAAAATGCACATATCATTTTATGGGATTTTTTTTTTTTTTCATTAAAGGTTTGGCAATAGTGTCTTTTGAGTTTAAGACTCCTTTCACACTGAGGCACTCAAAAAGTACCCATAAAACATCGGGTGTTTTTTGCGGTGCTTTTGCAGCGTCACCGGTGCGCTTTTTTTAAGGTCACGTGACAACATGACCTTTAAAAAAAGAAAGAAGGGCTGTTTTATGGCGGTTTTGCAATGTTTTTGAAATGCTTTGGATTTCAATAGACAGGGGCATTTTTGAGGCACTTTTTAAAGCGCTCCAAACATGCCCCAAACATGCCCCAAAGTCAGCAACAAATACTGTAGCTGCTGACTTTTAATATTAGGACACTTACCTGTCAGGGTCTGATGTGGGTTTTAGGGGGGACCATGAATTTTTCTTTTCCCCCATACAATCCATGCCAGACCTTCGGGGGGGCTTTAAACAATCCCTGCCCCCTTGTTTATGACTTGCTGTCAGTCAGAGATCCCTAGCTGACAGCTGAATGGGATGGGTGGTTACGAGTCACGGTTGTTAGGATGCTGACAGCTGCCGGTGTCCTAACAATCAGCCTGAAGGGAAGCTGCCACATTTAACAATGGTAGTAATACTATTGCTAAATGTATCACTTCCTGCTGCCACTTGGTCATTTGCCAAAGCTCCGAACAAGAAAAATTCAGTCTGAACTTAGGTTTGGACCAAATTGACAGCTCATGCCTATTCCAGGGGATGGTTGCAGCTCTAGAGAAATTGTTCATGAGGAAAGGTTATGAGGGAGGAAAAAATAAGCAAATCTGTGGAACTTAGAAGGTTAATTTGCATGATATTTGGGAATGAGGTCGGAAATATAGATGCAAGATGAGTAATGAAGTTCTTTGAAGGCTTAATATAAAAACCTGAGGCATATTGATGTAGCAAGGTCTCTGGCCTCCTTCAGTCTAATGAGAACCTCCAGGGCCAGAGATAGCTGACATCCTTCTGTATAGAAATAGGAAGAAATACAGCGCTAGCTTATAAGCCCTAAAGGCAGCAGCTCAATTATGTGAGATATACACAAAAAACAGAACAAAATTAAGAAAAAGCTGCGCAAATTAAACTAAAATTAAACAAAACATTAATGATTGATGAATCATTCTAGGGCCAAACATAAAGATGTATATAACAATATGTGACCAAAACTCAGTAAAAATTAGAAAGTTCAATAGAAGAAAAAATCCAATAAATCCCAGTGAAGAGTGAGTAGAAGTCCTTGATAAACAGACACCACCTGATGTGATCCACCATCACATGAATAACGCGCTTACCAGAGGGCAAGCTTGGATAAGCCTGTATGATGGATTGACATCCAGACAGCAAACCAGCAGCGTCACCTCTCTGTAGTCAGCACCAAGGGTAAGCCAGGAATTCAGCAGGTATACAGAGCACACATCAATCAAGGGCTGAATTTGACCAGATATCCGCCACTTGCAGTGTTTGTGCAGCAAAAGTCAGACTGGGAGATGCAGAAGCAGCACACAGAACCATTAGTTCTGCTGTAGTGCTCATCTGTTAACAATGAGCAGGCGGATGGAAGATACCTTCTGTATATGGTGGGTTGTGAGGCATAGTGGGTGCAAGGTGGATAAAGTTATTGGGCACCAGACACTTCTTGAATGCAAAAGAGATGTTTATTTCTCATACAAACTTTTATGGGGGAAAGAGTGTTAGGGCCAGGACACCCTTAAGTAGATGCAAGTTCAAAAAGCAGACTCAGAGACTGCAATAGAAGGACAGCCATGCAGGGAAAGGCCTCTACCAAGACCCCACATCCGCACGTGCAGGATTGCTGTCTCCTATGGCAACAGTCTTTAACAGTTCCTAACACAAAGCTTAACAGTTCCTTCACTTTCACTACCACTTCTCCTTGTAGTTCTTCAGTCCACTGAGCTCCCGGTCTCTCACTAGACCCACTGATTCACTGCCAGTGAATCTCTAGAGCGCCTGCAATCTTCACAGTGGTATCTTCCTCAAGCGTCACCGGCTTGAGGAACCGGAGCGGCTGAATTTCAATCCATATATAGGCAGGCTGGTTGTCTATCGATTGATTTGTTTACAACCAGCCTGTTGGAAAATGTTCTCTTGATCAGTGCAGCCAGCTATAGCTGGTGGAGCTGGGTGATCAGTGTATTCTGAGCCGGGGAAGTCTCCCCGTTGTCAGAATACAATAGCTCAGAGGGAGAGATTCCCCCATCAACACTGAACATGTGGATGAGAGAATAAAGTCATTTTCTTTTGTTTAACCCTTTGGTTGAACGAAAAAAAAAATTACTCATGTATGGCCAGTCTTACTTTCTTTTCTCCATCAAATTCTCCGAAGGCTCAGCGATATATATTTAAATGTTCACGAGTACTTTAGGAAAAAAACATGATACAAAGCAAACACTTTAACATAATTTGAGTAATTATATGGCTGTAGTAAAGATATTAGATAGTAAGTTTCTTTGGGGATAGAGATAGATGTCAGTGGTTAAATGTTCACTGCATGTTGACATTACAAATAATTGCAGTCTTTCAAAGCTCTTGTAAACCCATAGATGAGCCCATATGGCTTATCCGCAAATCCAAGCCTGGTTGTATGTGTTAATAAAGATTGTTTCTTGGAAAATAGCCACTGCACATTCAAGTCATACAGTAATGAAAGCAGGACTTTCTAGGATACAAGACCACAGCACTGTTTATGTGACTGTATATGAGATGTACATGTAGAGGTCGTCAACAGATTGAAACTGCCTTTGGCACTGCTCTGTGCACTTTCCTTTTAATTATTACCATGCTTTGTGCTTGACAGCACACAGTAAAATTAAAGTTTCAGAATACTTTTTTTTCCAGTATAAACTGTTGTTAACACCTTTCATTTTTAGCAATCTGTTCCAAATCTACACATTTTCACACCAAATATTTCAAGATAACTTTACACCCAGGATAACATTTATATATTTTACATTAACCATTTTGTGTAATTATAATGATAAAGTTATTCCATCTTTACTATATGGCCATTTTACATAAAATAATTAATGTCACAACATATAACCTCTATTAGCAGAGTAACCAACTGTTGTTTGTTTGTGATTTTGAAATTTACTTTGAACCTACTGTACATGCAGTGCTATGCAGTGACACAATGGGGTTGATTTACTAAGGGAGCAGATTGTGTTCACTCTGCAATGTGAATTTGCACTTAGTGAATGAGGTGAAATAAAGTGAAAATGGCAAAGAATACCCAATCATGTGCAATAAAAAAATTTGATTTGGCCTAGCCAGTGTCCAGACCTGAACCCAATAGAAAATCTTTGGAGGGAGCTGAAAGTCCGTATTGCCCAGCGACAGCCCCGAAACCTGAAGGATCTGGAGAAGGTCTGTATGGAGGAGTGGACCAAAATCCTGCTGCAGTGTGTGCAAACCTGTTCAAGAACTACAGGAAACGTATGATCTCTGTAATTGCAAACAAAGGTTTCTGTACCAAATATTAAGTTCTGTTTTTCTGATGTATCAAATACTTATGTCATGCAATAAAATGATGGTAATAAATTACCCTACTTAAAAATCATACAATGTGATTTTCATGATTTTTGTTTTCGATTCCGTCTCTCACATTAGAAGAGTACCTATGATAACAGACCTCTACATGCTTTGTAAGTAGGAAAACCTGCAAACTTGGCAGTGTATCAAATACTTGTTCTTCCCACTATATATATATATATATATATATATATATATATATATATATATATATATATATATATATATATATATTTATTTATCCCCTTCACGTCGACGTATGCAAATATTCATTCGTGACTTGAAGGTGATATACCGGGGTGATGCCGGCGGTACCGGTTTTTAGAGCTAGCGGTTGGCTTTTTAGTGATAACAACCGATGCAGCTAAAAGCCTTCCGCCACTCTTCCTGGGCCTCCTGTCCCACCGGGAGACCTGAGCCACCATTCGGCACATCCGCCACCTAGGCTGAGACCCAAACGAAGACCTCTGATCAGGTCTCCAATGTCAATGGCGCCGATTTAAAAAAAATTACAGTATTCAGAAATGCAGATTTTGCCGATCTGAATATTTTGAAGTGCAAAGGAGGGATTTGGGGTCTTTTAGACCCCCTGATCCCTCCATAAAGAGTACCTGTCACTGCCTATTACTGTCACAAAGGATGTTTACATTCCTTGTGATAGCAATAAAAGTGATCAGATTTTTTTTTTTTTTTTAAAGGGACAATGTAAAAAAACGAAATAAATAAACAAGAAAAAAAAGAAGACATTTTTGAAGCATGGCCTATGGAGATTTTTAAGTACCATAGTTTGTCGCCATTACACGAGTGTGCAATTTCAAATCATAACATGTTAGGTATCTATTTACTTGGCGTAACATCATCTTTCACATTATATAAAAAATTTGGCTAAACAGTTTTTTTTGTTTTTAATCAATGAAAAACAATATTTAATGTTTGGGGGTTCTAACTAATTTTCTAGCAAAAAATTTTGATTTTAACTTGTGAGCAACAGATGTCAGACATAGGCTTAGGCATGAAAGGGATATATATTTATATGTTTTTATAATATTTTTTTTACACAGTGTTTGCACATTTTATATTGACTTTATTTGCACAGATATGTCAATTTAGGCAAATTTAGTGTCTCCTATGTGATTTATAAACGTATACCTAGCACAAGGATAGCACACTTTTTATTGCTTGGTTGGAGTTTGTTACACATCCAACTCGGATTGGTGATTTCGATACTGCTGTCTGTTTGATCTAATTGAGTTTTTATTGCATTTGTTTTACTTAGTTTTTTGTCACAGTTTTTTTGCAAGTGCAAAAATATTATCTTGGGTTTACTAGTCTATTTTGCCCATGCCTAGGACTAGCAGCGTTAAAGGACGCAGAACCAAAATGAACAAACTGCGATCATTTTTACTTATTTTGTTTCCCTCTTTTGTTCATGTTCATTCTTGAACATTTGTGGCTAAATGTAACAACAAAAATGTAAGGGTAAGGAGAAGATTGAGGTGTTAAGAGGACTATAAAGGCTCTACTATCTATACTTATTCTTGTTTAGTGCTTTGTGCTGTTTAAACATACCTCTAACATGTAAGAAAAAAACATATTGCTGCCTTCACAAGCATATTCTAGCATTGATTTTACTCAAAAAATAAACATGACACAAGGGTTAGGGTTTGTGCAACAGGGCATCAGCATACCGATATGCCTAAAGCAGAATATTGTCTGCTTATGACCCTGGGTAAATCCAGTCCTACAGTAGTATATGTAAGTGCTCTGCAACAGAAATGAGAGTCCTCTCTCTGTCATTCTTTCAGTTACTTGCATGTTATGGACCCCCACAGTGCTATCTTCTGAGAAGTAGATAACAAAGAACACAGTATGAACCCCACTTATGGTGGGTGTATTTCACTGAAGGGCTCTTGTTACTCATAGCTAGTTTTCAAATAAATGTACAAGACAAAGGTTTGTTTGCTAGCTAGGGATCATTGAAATATTTTGTAGCATCTCATTATTATATGTTTTTACTTTAACTGCATTAAGCATAGCTAGTATAGTTAACTAGTGTTCAGAACACTTAAAGACACACGAGAACACAAAATGGTGGACATTGACCTCATTGAGTCACAATGACATAAAACCACTTGTACCCTCATTCAATGCCTATAAGTTTAGCCATATCTTTATGTCCCTATGCTGTTGGTTTCACTTCCTGCCATGTAGCACTATTTATCAACCCCCTTTGTGATAGATGTACCCTTAACAAATGAACACCAATGCTGGAAAATGTAGTGGTAAATGTTTGCTATTGCTTGACATTTGGTTTAAAAGTTGCATCAAAATGGTGTGCAGTAATTAACACAAGGTTGGAGAGAACATGCATTTAGCTTATAGGAATATGCGTGTAGATGAAATGCAGAGAATTTACTTAAGGTTTCAAGAATGTTCACAATAAATTTTGTGAAGATTAACTTCAGTTATCCAACCATGTGTAAATAAAATCCTCTTTTACTTATTTCATCTGCACATGCATATATAAATTAAGTGAATAATCACACAATTTATTACATGAACTTTCTCAAATGCTATAGCAAATAAACCTCCTTCTCTGATGATAATCTATTATATGTGTAGCACCCACCACCTTTAGGTGGGTGCTATCAGGTAAGTGTTAAGAAAGCAAATTGCCAGTGCCTTACCCTGTTTGTTTAGGCCTGGTTGTTAATTTGGTTTGGGGAGGAGTAGTAGAGTAGAGGGGGTTGTGGCCACCTGTACTCTACCCTGGAAGACCTCCCTCTCTTTCTCCAAGAAGTATTCTGGAAAGGGGGTGAGTCAGGGACTGGAGTGCAGGCAGTGTATATGGGTAGCCCCGGTTCAATAGTTAATTGGTATTGGCATGGGCGGGACTAATATATATACTGAGGTCACATGCTTCCTGGGGGGAGATGGGAAGAAACTAAATCCAGAGTAATAGCAAAATGTGACTCCAAGGAGCGGGCTTGAAGGCCTGGGGGCTCAGAGACTCCAGCGCTGGAGAGCAGGAACCAAACCTTAGGGCTGAGGGTTCAGAGACCTCAGTGCTGGATGGTTCACCTACACCAAGTTATCTAAGAAAGCCTGGGAGAAGTGTACCAGGCATCCCGGCTGGGATGGATCTAACTACAAGAAACGGGAAGTAGCTGCAAAGAGGATGGAGTAGACCGGGAGGTCATCCGGACTTTCCTGAGCTGACCTGGGGAGGATCGCAGGAGGCAAGATGGGCAGGTGAGGCCTGGGACTTCCAGCATCCAATTACCAAGGTGCTTTTCAGAGGGGCACCGGTCAGTTCACTAAGAGAAAGGGACTTAAAGGAACCAGAAGGAAGAGGCAGCTCATATTTCCCTCTAATACAATTACACATGGACTGCAACAAGAAGAATAAAGTTATCTGTCCAACCTTTATTGACTGTGTCAGTTGTGAGTTGTGCGGGGTGGAAGAACGGAGGCATGTTAGCAGTATAGTATGAACTGCCCAGCAGCTCCCAAGGGAATAACACGCTGCATGGAGGTCCCACTGAGATATTTTACTTTACTGCTAACCCGTTACCCCTAGCAACAGCAAAAGACTGTCCTGCTTAAACAGATGGAAATGTGCTGGGAGTTGCGCATAGTGCTGTAGCCCATGGATAAAACATGGACACCAAGGGAGGTGCAGCCGGGAACCAGGGAGATGTTGGTTTCTTACAGTGAGGCATCGCAAGTGACATTTTCAACTGTGTTTTCAGTGACTGCTGCTTTGACTTGTAATTTCACAGTGAATGAATGAATGAATGACTTGTATAGCGCTACCTATGCGAACTGAATTGCCTCAGGGTGCTTTTACCACTGGTGTCCATCTGTGGTATAGTGCAGTCCTTGCCCTGTGGGGTCCTGACAGGCTTACAAACACATACACATACACATATTTGGCCAATTTTATCGACAGGATCTAATTAACCTACCAGCATGTCTTTGGAATGTGGGAGGAAACCGGAGTACCTGGAGGAAACCCACGCAGGCACAGGGAGAACATGCAAACTCCAGGCAGAAGGTGTCATGGTCGGGATTTGAACCAGCGACCCTATTACTGCTAAGTGAAAGTGCTAACCACTACACCACTGTGCTGCCCACAGTGTCTGCCATCAGGGGTCGCTGGTGCGCACTGCCGAAATTATGTTTACAGATCCTTGCATGCCGGACCTACAAGAGAAGGGGCGGGACTGCGCCCAGGAGGAAAGGCATCACTCCAGCGTCCTGCGTGCCACGCGCTGCTCATACAGCGGAGGAAGATGGCACGGAGTGGTCACAACACACCCACAGCTCAGCGAATCACTGATATTCAGGACCCGATCCTCGTGGACACTGGTATCCAGCTGGAACTAACCGGTGGGCTGGCACTGGAAGTAGTGGATGGAGTGGAGAGACTAAGTTTGCTCTGTCCCGGTTGCCTACTCTGGGGGTGAACGCCTGAGCCCGGTGCGGCCAATGCAGCATGTTGCTGATGAGTCTGGGACCTGAACAGCAGGAGGTGAGGTACTTCTATGCCAGCACCAACACCAGACTCTGCCTGCCTCAAGCCCGGATGATCCGAAGGGCCGGAGAGGGCTCTGCAACATCTGAGACACCTGCAGAGGAGATCCAGACTGACTCTCAGGAGTCGGGAGTGCCGGGGGTCCAGGTAGGATCAGAAGGACAGGCCAGTGACTTGGCTAGGGTCCAGGAGACTGTGGATGTTGTTGGGCAGTCCCCAGGGAATT
The DNA here is from genome assembly GCA_028564925.1 of Lithobates sylvaticus. NCBI lineage: Eukaryota > Metazoa > Chordata > Amphibia > Anura > Ranidae > Lithobates > Lithobates sylvaticus. The sequence goes on from CM053027.1 coordinate 417,156,991, forward strand.
ACCTGGAAGAGCCGTCATAAGTAATCCCCTTGTGGAGCGTGTCCAAAAGGAGCCACTGGTAGTAGAGGGGGACCCCTCATGTGAGCTGGACAGGGGAAGCAAGGGCCGGGCCATAGACTGGGGTTCACCAGAAGTGCTGGATCGGTATGGATCACTGGAACATTTATTTGTGTGGTCCTCTCCTGAGTAGGGTGGCTCTAGTGGGGAGGATGAGTGGTACATGGAAAGCTCCATGTCTTTAAGTGCTTCAACCGGGGCTCCAGAGAGCATAGCCATCTTCCCAGTACCCCAGTCCCCCCTATCACAGATACCCCTCAAAGCAGGGCACCCACTTTCCAGCAAAGGGCTGTGAGAGCCTTAGATGCATGTGTTCTGCCTGGGCGGGGAAGGCCCAAGGAGCTGCCACGGCTGTCACGGTTCTAAAGGAACGTCCAGAAGAGGGTTGCCCAGGAGTGGGGACTTGATTTTCCATATGTACCAGACAAGGTCATGGAGACAGTAGAGGCCTCCCAGGAAAGGTGGGAGAGTGACCTTGTCTGGGACTACCTACATGTGCCTAAACCTCAACGGACATCTGATCATGAGATGTGGGTGAGATTCCAGGATATCTTCCGTGAGTGGCAGCAGGGAAGGGCCATCTATAAAGACAGAGTCCTTGTTCAAAAGCCTGTCCAGCACACAAAGTCTTACTCCATTTTAGTCAGAGGGGAAGGGGACACACGCAGAAGGTTGCCAGACCCCTGGTATTACTTGTAGAGTGATCCTACTGGTATGCTGGATATGCCATGGACTGCAAGTGTGCAGATGGGTTAGGGTGGGCTATCCCAATGTGACTTCCTACACAGGGCAACAGCTCCAGTTCCTAACTGGCCAGTTACGGACACTATCACCTGCTGTCCCTGTTCATCTCTTTGTTTATTTCTAGTTAAAAAGTTCTGGACTTCTGTTGAAGCCACTCAGAGAGTAGTTTGGCTTCTCCTTGTATAAATATACTATTGTGTCTGTCCAGGCTGCATTCTGCAGGAGTCTTCCTGACTTCTTTTGAGGGGATGGCAGTCCTGACAGGATCACACATGCCAACTAATTGTTAATTTGTATAGATAGCTTATAGAACAGGATGTATGTTTCCTATGTTTTTTTTACAGGTACACTTGGATGAGATGGCTGTCTAAATCAACGCAAAGAAGACTTGGAGTAGTTGAAGTATTTCCCCCTCGGGGGCAGTGCTTCAGTTCTCTTTGTATTATTCACTAAGTATTGTGATCTATAGTTAGGATCTGTATATAAATATTGTACCGTGATCTTTTGTATATATTTTCCGATGTTACACACACTACACTTTAGGGGTCTATGAGATGCCTCGTGTTTAGTACGTAGGATAGGACTGTTTCCTGGTTTGTGGATTTCTTTTCCACAACTGGGGACAGCTGTGATTCTAGGGGGGGTTTATGTAGCGCCCACCACCTTTAGGTGGGTGCTAGTAGGTAAGTGTTAAGCAAATTGCCAGTGCCTTACCCTGTTTGTTTAGGCCTGGTTGTTAATTTGGTTTGGGGAGGAGTAGTAGAATAGAGGGGTGCGTGACCACCTGTACTCTGCCCTGGAAGACCTCCCTCTCTTTCTCCAAGAAGTGTTCTGGAAAGGGGGAGGGTCAGGGACTGGAGTGCAAGCAGTGTATATGGGTAGCCCTGGTCCAATAGTTAATTTGTATTGGCAGGGGTGGGACTAATATATATACTGAGGTCACATGCTTCCTGGGGGGGGAGATTAGAAGAAACTAAGTCCAGAGTAACAGCAAAATGTGACTCCAAGGAGTAGGCTTGAAGGTCTGGGGGTTCAGAGACCCCAGCGCTGGAGAGCAGGAACCAAACCTGAAGGTTCAGAGACCTCAGTGCTGGATGGTTCAACTACACCAAGTTATCTAAGAAACCCGTGGAGAAGTGTACCAGGCATCCCGGCTGTGATGGATCTAACTACAAGAAATGGGAAGTAGCTGCAAAGAGGATAGAGTAGACCAGGATGTCATCCGGACTTTCCTGAGCTGACCTGGGGAGGATCGAAGGAGGAAAGATGGGCAGGTGAGGCCTGGGACTTCCAGCATCCAATTACCAAGGTGCTTTTCAGAGGGGCACCAGTCAGTTTGTTATGGGAAAGGGACTTAGCTACTCAAAAGAACCAGAAGGAAGAGGCAGCTCATATTTCCCTCTAATACAATTACACATGGACTGCAACAAGAAGAATAAAGTTATCTGTTCAACCTTTATTGACTGTGTCTGTTGTGAGTCGTGCGGGGTGGAAGAACGGAGGCATATTAGCAGTATAGTATGAACTACCCAGCAGCTCCCAAGGGAGTAGTGCGCTACATATGTACTGTAACTGACTTTTGGGACATATGCATCCAAAAAGTAAAGGGTTGAGGATGCAATTCTTTGGAGGCCATAAACTATATGAGGCATCAGTATGCATCAAGATGCATCTAGACCAGTGATGGCGAACCCTGGCACCCCAGATATTTTAGAACTACATTTCCCATAATGCTCATGCACTCTTCAGTGTAGTTGAGCGTCATGGGAAATGTAGTTCCAAAACATCTGGGGTGCCAAGGTTTGCCATCACTGACCTAGACCATCAACCTCAGAGTGATAGGGTCACCCTATGAGATTTGGCAATCACATTGATTTGCTGAACCTTTATCAGATTCAGCTGTTAGATACAAAAACTCTCCTGAGCAATGATGGGTCAGGATTAAAGCGACCATAAGAGGAAGTATAACAAATATGAACCATCAGCAGCCACCACAATGGATAGTTGAATGTTTTGCAGACTTGCCTGGCCAATACCATAATGGAGACATCTTGGGTAGACCAATCTTAACCTCCAAAGAGAGCTATCCTTTTCTTCAAATTAGCTTCTCTATATTAAGAGTGCTGCAAGATAATTAATTATTGAAGCATGGAAGCATTGTTCATAACCACAGTTAATAATAAATATTAAACCTCTTATTCAATAAAATAAACCCCTGGCCCTTACAAAAATGTGCAGCAAAAAGGAACAAGGAAATGAGCATTTTTGCCTGTAATCTCATATCACTTGAAACTACTTCACTTTTCATAGATGAGTGTGCATAAAAGACTTTCCACTATCTCCCTTACTGATAACATCTGATACGGGGTTTAAAGACAGGTACAAACACTGAAATAGCAAGATGCATTTAGTTTCAGTGCTTTGTGTACTGAAGCATTTCTCATGACCTGTGTCAGGAAGAATAAAACTAAGATACTTGCTTGAAACTGTGTTTTTAACAAAATATTTGTGAGCTGCTAGGAACAATATCTCTGTGGTTGGTCAGAAACTAAAGCTATTCAGATAGCAAGAGAAAAATGGGAGACAGCAACCCTCAACCATTCAATAAAAGGGCATTCATACCTGGCAGACAGTAATAAGACTTTGCAGCAATATAGAATTTACTATCAATCTATCCAAGCCTGACAATGTTTTTTGTTTCTTTTAAATGCTATGAACATGATTTTATATAAGATACATAAAACTATCAATATATTCATGAAGCACATCTCATTTCTTCTTATTCAATTGTATTGCCATTTATGGCTCATTATTACTAATCAAGAAAATGATAAGGTAAAATGGGTAATCTGCGAAATCACACAAAACTGCATTTTACATTTATTATTTTTAATTGCTAGTTGGGGATCACTAGTTTCAACAATATACTATATAAATCCACCAAGGTTCATATTGAAAAAAGGAGGAACAGGTGCTTGTAGTGAAATCCCATAGGGATGGGCACATAATAGGTAAGTTTAACCACTGTCAAGGGCCCTGCAAATGGTGTGTGTTGAGCTGTATAGTTTAGTTCATGCTTTGCAATTGGGAATACAGGGGATACAAGGGTTACACTTCTCCCACTAATGAGGGGGTCAGAAAAAATCGCAAACCTGCCTATAAAGCACACTGTATTGCATGTTATTCTTCATGCATTGCAGTGCAAACAGGGTCATAAAGTGCATGTTAGCTGTAAATTCCATTCTATTAGTACAGTATGAATTAGGTATCAATGTTTGAAAAAGAAAGCAATGGACAATTCTGAGGAAATAAAAAAAGAAATAAAATGACCCAACCCCCAACCCTGTTGATGAAGGATCTAGTACTGAAATTCATCCCCAAAAATCTCCCTTCTTGCCAGTCTATGACTGGTCTTATTGCCACCAACATCATCACATATAGTGCATCACTCAGCTAATGTGACCCCAGTGCTGATGGAGTAGATCAGAGAGGGGCAAACAAGGATGCTGTGCAGGTGACCGACATTCTCCTTATCAACTGATGACGTCATTGGTTAGGATGGTGGCGGCTAGAAGGTCGTAATGGTGTACAATGAAAACCTGTGACTTTGTGTAGCTAAAAGGCACCAGCTAGCTTGAATACAATTTCTGGGTAATTTTTAAGCAATTTGCCAAGGTGCCCCTGAAGAATTCTGAGGGCACCCCAGGGTGCCTGGGTACCCTGGTTGAAAAAGGCTTCTTTAAACCATCGGGAGTGCATTTACTTTGCACAGTGTATTGCTAAAATGCAGTGCAGACTTTGATTTTTTTTTTATTCTATTTGCACAGCGTTGTGTTGTAATGCATAACAGTGGGAGGGGTTTACTAAACCTGGAGCATGCAAAATCTGGTGCAGCTCTGCAAAGAAACCAATTAGCTTCCAGGTTTTATTGTCAAAGCCTAATTGAACAAGTAGAGGTTAAAAGCTGGTTGCTACCATGCAGGCATGCACAGCTTCACCAGATTCTGAGTGTTCCAGTTTTAGTAAATCCCCCCAGTGTGTCAGGACATGCTACACTGTGCAAAAATGAACATGTCCTATTTTCTTTTCTTTCAGAGCACACAGTTGGTGGAAAATGACATAGCATGACATAAGACAAATTGCCCTGTCCATGCATTGGAACTAAATTGAGCAGCATAGCCCAACTGTGCTGGTGTGAACAAGCTCTTAAGCAATTTAATATTAGAAATTTGTAATATTTTACTGCTATTCACACCAAAGGTTATATTTTGGTAAACATAGCAATTACTCAATATGGTTGATTTCAACACACCTGGCTGTCAGACATGAGTTGCGATTCAGTGTGCTGCCAGAGATGGTACGCATGGGCATTGGTTTACTAAAACTGGAGATTGCAAAATCTGGTGCAGTTGTGCATGGTAGCCAATCAGCTTCTAACTTCAGCTTTTTCAATTAAGCTTTGACAAAAAAACCTGGAAGCTGATTGATTTCTATGCAGAGCTGCACTGGATTTTGCACTCTTCAGTTTTAGTAAATCATGCTACATAACATGTGTCAATATGCATGTGTTAACGCAATGCAAATATGAGAATGGGCCCTGAAGGAGTACTTTTTTCTTATGCTAGTATGACCTCAAATACCTAGGGCTCAGTTAAATTTTTTTCTGGTGTGTCAATGTACATACTTTAAAGTTATGTTGCATGTTAACATGTACTGATTTAAGTCAGTCCAATAAAAATAATAAGCACCAAAATGTCTTGCAAGAAAGACCTTTCACAGAATTTGTTATGCAATGCATCTCAACTTACTATGGTGCATGTGCTTTGCTTTAGTGCATCGGGATGCCATTCAAAATGAATAGCACCTCAAGACAGCAGCAGATGCATGCATAAAGATATTGATGGGCCCTAATATTCGAGTTTAACAAGGACTAGAGAGGAATTATTATCTGTGAATTCTGCCTCAAAATCTATGCTCACTGAAAAAAAAAAACATTATAGATTCCCTTTGATGCAGTGAAATAGCAGAATGCATTATTTTGAAATACATAGGAAGTTAACAAGCATGCTCAGTCTGTTTATTTCACATCTGTTTTCGATTGTATTCTTGACTGATTTGTTAACTGCTCTATTCAGTCTTTGATCACACTGTTACATTTAATGAAGTGACAATAATTCCCTGAAATGTCATGTATCTTATGAGCTGCTTTGTAGTGAATAAAAGGATGGGATCTCTTCCACTATGAAATGCATCATCTGTTGGACTTTCATACCTCATTTGTGGAGCAGTTACGCAAGCTTTATCTTAGTTGCATTTTTTGCTTAAACTCAATGCCAGTGTTGGATACAAAAATACAGAAATTATCAGTGTAAGGACCTTGTTATAATAAACAGCCATGTAAAATCATGAGTTGGTTTATAAGTGCAGGCTTAGTTAGGACTATATATTTTGAAATTAACAATGTATGTATGTATGTATGGAGTGCTCTGTAATGTTACAAGTTCAGCATTCTTGCATAAAACAATGTTTGTTGATTCAGTTGCAGTAATATACACTTTCCCACAATGACTCTTTGACACTTGCAAGTCCAGTCTGTATCAACTACATCTGTGTTAAGCAAACAGCCATGCCGCACTGAAATTCCACTCATTGTTCAGACTAAAGCACAGGATTACCTCAGTTCACAGACAGCAGAACCTATTGTTGTTTGGGACCTCTTCAGATGAAATCTCAAAAGAATCATGTGACCCAAAAACAGATTAGACTAGGAAGTCTTTAAGCTTTGTTTTTTTTTGTTTTTTCTCCCTGAGAGGAGACACAAAATAGTAAAGTCACATATTATTATGCTGATACTGGGTCTCTGCCTCTTTTCAGTAAATATGTTCAGCTTTCCTCCTATTATTTCCATGCCCCCCAGTCAGTGAGAGCACAATGCAATGTTACTGAAGCTGGTCATACACTAGTCGATTTTTAAATGAACAATTATACCATAATTCACAGAAAAATTTTCATCTGTACATTTAATGACTTGACGAATGTCATTTGTAAATACTTCAAAAAATATTTTCTTTTAACTCTAGATTTTGGAGTAATTGGACTTTTCTGAATGAACCTTCAGTGATTAGAAGGTTGTTAAGTGTGAGTGATGGAGGTTTCATTTGTGAAGTTTTCACCTTGGAATATACTTTTTTGATTTTTAAACATTTCACATATGAGTTTGTCTAATACTGGACAATTTTTGAATAGTATAAATTCATTTTAACATGTTACTCAACTGGATACTTTATTGGAATGATTTCTGCACAACATTTGGATGGATTTATTTTATATATATTTGATATATTTTATTGCATGCTATTTATTCATCTTTTTTAATTTATGATTCATTGCACATATTTATTGTATTTTTATTAAATTGATGGACTTGTTTTTTGGTGAATAGGGAGATATGATTTATTTTTCGTACATAACATAACAGAGAGCAGGCTATAAATCATGACTACTTGGGTTATGCACCACCTACAGGTGAGTGGACACTGGCAGAAAAATACAGACAAGAAGTCCCACTATATACGGTAACCTCTCCCATCTCAGTTTTTACATCAGTGTCTGAAAAGTGATGGTCACTGAAGTACAAGTCTCTGTATGGTAATACCAGATTCTCAAGTCTCCTTCAAATTGATTTGCATGAGATTGCTGGAGAAGACGGTTGCCACGTTTGAGACAGTCCCATATGCACAGTTCCATTCCATTTGTTGCAAAGAAATATCCTGTTTGAATGGAATAAGATGTTTTTTTCACTGGACTGTTGGATGTCCTCAGGTCCCAGTACACTTTGTGCATTGAACTGGTGGATTTATCCTTGGAAGTTGGAGGCAGGAAAGTAATTTCTGCCAGTTGCCTGGAAGGAGGCTACTATGGATGCCAGTTTAACAGGATGAGAAGCTGTGATGGGGTTCCTTTCAGTTCAGGGGATGTGGTCTCCTCAGGAAAGGCTTTTACACATCAACAATTTGGAGCTACAATCAGTCCACCTCTTCCTGCTTCACTGGATGAGGTAACTGCAGGGGCTGCCAGTCAGAGTCTACTCAGACAATGACATGGCAGTGCCATATATCAACCATCAATGAGGCACCAGGAGTCAGGCTGCCTAGATGGAGGCAGGTGGCATTCTGTCATGGACAAAACATCTTGTTCCAGCCCTGTCTTTGGTATATATCCCAGGTGTGGAGAATCGGCAGGCAGACTTTTTAAAGTCTCCCATGACCAGAGATCCACAGGCCATTTCGCCATAATTTATGGCTTTCCTCCAGTTCAGCTCCTTCCACGTCTGTTGGGAAGGATTAGAGACTAAAGAAATCCCATAAACCTGGTTGAACCAGCCTCTGCAAGAAAAATATGGTATGCCAATATCATGAACTTGGCAGTGGACAATCCATGGCGGATTCCAGCTTGACCAGGCATCTGGTATCAGGACCCAGTATTGCATCCTTCTTTATGGCTTGGCTAATGAGGCCCAGGTACTGAAGGATTGAGGTGTTTCTGGTGGTGTTATTCCTATATTATTGAAAGCTAGAATTTACCATAGGACCTGGAAGTCTTATGTGGCCTGGTGTGAGGCTAGAAAATTTAACTCATAGGTGGCACTGGTGGGCACTGATGGGCACTGAAAGGTGGCACTGATGGGCACTGATAGACTGCACTGATATGCATCACTGGTGGCACTGGCAGAAATTTTTTATTGCCACTGATTGGCAGCTGCCTAGGCACTGATTGGCAGCTGCCTAGGCACTGATTGGCAGCTGCCTAGGCACTGATTGGCAGCTGCCTGGGCACTGATTGGCATATTCCAGGTGGTCTAGGGTGGCATACCTGGTGGTCCAGTGTGGTGGTGATCCCTGGTGGACACGGCTGATCACGTGATAAAGAGCCTTCATCATACTGAGATCGGTGTCAGACTGACACACCACACCACTGATCACTGCGATGCACACCCCCACGGGTGCGCAGTGGCTGTTATCCTGCTGGACGTCATCATTGTCCACCACCCAGTCGTCATTCTGCTATAGGCCGGGCCGGAGACAAATTTCTTCCTATTGAATTTTGGCATGCACCTTTATTCAGGGAGTAACTCATATGGTTCTACCTGTTTGGTCATCCCTTGTGTCCAGGGGATTTTAATTTGGTCTTGTCTGTTTTACAGAAACCACCTTTCCAGTCAATTCATGAGATTCCGTTGGTCCTTTTACTTTGTTTTTTTTTTTTTTGCTCTCATGTTGGCAAAGATGGTGCTGGAATTGGTGGTTCTCTCTTTCTGGGTGCCGTTTTTGGCACTGCATCATGACAAGATAGTGCTGCATCATTCTTGCAGAAGGTTGGTTCAAATTTTCACCCAAATTAGTACATTGTCTTTCTTTTTCCAGTCCTCAGTCACCAGGAGATAAAGCCCTGCACATATTAGATGTGGTTTGGGCTGTCAGGATGTATTTGAAAATGTCTGTAACAATCAAGCAGTTGTATTTATTGTTTGTCCTAGCTTATTGCCCAAGCATATGGTTGAAGGGGAAGGTTCAACCTTTTCAAGCATAGGCGCACTCTACCAGAGGTGTGGGAGCTTCCTTGCCTATCCGTTATCAGTCGTCAGTAGCTCAGGTTTGCAAGGCTGCAATTTGGTCCTCAGTACACACCTTTACTAGGATTTATCAGTTGAATGTGAAGACTCATAAGGATATTTATTTTGCCCGCAGTGTTTTTCAGGCTGCACAGTTTTTGGGCCTGATGGTGGTTGCTGTGTTTCCCTTCCCTCGTGTGCATTGGGACATCTCAGGTAGTCATGATTTATATCCTACTCTGTGTCACGTTATGCACAAAAAAGAAGATTGGTTTTCTATACTTACCTGTAAAATCTATTTCTTGGAGTACATCATGGGACACAAAGGTCCCTCTCTTTTTTTTTGGGGGGGGGGTTCATTTCTTTCTACTAAACTGAGGAGCTTCTGGAGTGGGAGGGGTAATATAGGGAGACTTTGTGTCTATTTTTTTCTGCCAGTGTCCATTCATCTGTAGGTGGTGCATAGCCCAGGTACTCAAGATGTATAGTCTGCTCTGTGTCCTGTGATATACTCCAAGAAATAGATTTTACAGGTAAGTATAAAAATCCAATTTTCTTGTAGTTAGCGCTGTTATACCTTTTATGTATTTCCTGAATGAAAACCACATACACTGTTCTCAACACTGTGGTTGAAAACAAAAATGTAATTACTTATTCTTCTGGTCTTTGGGGTGTGTCCTTTGTATAAATACTTTGTACACAATATAACTGGGTACTAACATTTATAGGTAAAGATTATCCAGGCAATATCCGGTTGCCTCTCGGGGGGATCAGGAAGGAATTTTTTCCCCTGCAGTAGCAAATTCGATCATGCTTTGTTGGAGTTTTTTTCGCCTTCCTCTGGATCAACTGTGGGTAAAGGTTTGTGTATATGGGATTGTATGGTTGTTTTTTTTTTAATTGACTAACTATGTAGCGTTATGCTATAATATGTTCCTCTTTCTCATCTAAAGCTAGCCATGCACTGAGCGAATTTAAGCTGGTTCCTAATAAATCAGCCACAATTTGATCAGTGGGTGGCCCTGTCTTCACCACTTCCTTTGATTAAAAAATTAAAGGTGCTGGGGGGGGACAATTGTTGGCCAAACAGCACCTGCATCCAATTAGCTGTGCTTTGTGAATGGGCTGGCTGCGGGGGGGGGGAAGGAGGTGGGCGCCAAACTACCTGCCCACTTTGCCGTGGCCCTCCCCCCAAAAGGTGCCAAATGTGGCAGCAGAGGGGGGAGGAGGCAGATTAGCCAAGCTTCCCCTTTTGGGTGGAGCTCTGCTTTTAGCTCGGGTCTGACTGCACACTGGTGAGCCTCTCACCTGGCTTCAGAAAACTTACCCAGCTACCTCTGCCTTATCAGGTTTCTCTAAGCAGCTAAGGGAGGCAATTTGGGAAGTTGGGAACACTTCCTGGGCATTTCTAGGAAACCAGGGAATTGTCGGGAATGGAGTTAAAGGTGCCTGAGCTTGTACCTGAGCATGGTTAGTAACCCTGCTACAGTAAATGCCTGCACGACAGTATGAACAGTATAAGAAGAAAGAGTTTATATATACTTTAATTCTCTAATACTAATGTAGCACTAACCCCCGAAGGAGCTGCTGGTTTTATTTGGGCTTACTATTACCTCAGCTGCTTGCGTCTCCTTCTTGAGGGTCCCGTGGAAGATGGCCCAAAGAATGTTGAAACTTACACTGAATCCTCTTTTAGGTTATTTATTTAAAGTAAAGATAAAGTCTCTCAATAAAGGGTAGAGGGTTAGGGGTGAGTTCAGGCACTTGATAATGCGGGTTCAAGTTCTCTTTTAAGATCTAGAACACTAACCTTAAAAAACAAAGTTAAATATTGTAGTTTACAGTCTTTTAATGTAATGGCTGCATTTGTTTTCCTTTTTTTCAGATTTTTTTTTCTTATTTTCCCTTTATCTTTCACCTGGTAATCATGCAGCACACATCCTGTCCTATGGTGGGTAGTTTAACTTTTTGTGAAGGATTAGTAGTTTACAGAAGGAAGGTAACATTATCTGTGCTTTTAGTTCATTTCTGGCAAGACCAACAGGTATATCCTTACTTACCTAATATTTTCATATTCTATAAAATAAAAATTAATGTAGCCACTACATTTTTGTTCTTAGGTTTAGATATCTATTAAAGGCTAAGATTACCTTTTCCAGGAAATAGTTTATGATGTCATGGTGTTCCAGTAGATATTAAAAAAACTTTGCAGCTATGTAAAATGTTCATTCATTTTATTGTCATACCCGAAGGTCATTTGGGACCCTGACAAAATCCTGGTGTCATTCCCCATGTCCTACTTTGTTGCTAGGACATGAAACCCATTCATTTTTACTCCTGTAATACTATGAGTAAGCATCCAGTGGTTTTCATGTCCTAGCAATAAGGCAGGACATCGAAATTGTGAACTGGTAGGTGTTACGTCAGGCTTTCATTGGGGCCCAAATGCTCTACAGGTACAATACAGACTGTATAGACTATTTTCTGGAAAATGTATCCTTTAAGCGCTAACCTAATCACTACCAACAATAATTTAATCCCTGCGGATTCATAATAAACATAGTGTGTGCCAAAAGCACCCATATTGGTGCTAAAAATATCCCTAATTTCTGTTCCAAGATGTAGTGTACCTAGGGCTTGGTACTGAGAACAACTGATTTCCTTAAAGTGATTGTAAAACTTTGATTATTTAAAAAAGAAAATAACAACCATATCATACTTATCTCCAATGTGCAGCTTGTTTTGCACAGAGTGGCCCCGAACACTGTCTTCTGGGGTTCCCTCGGCGGCTCTTGCAGCTTCTCCCCACATCAGATAGCCCCCTAGGAGAAGCGCTCTCCCAGAGGGTTACCTCGTGGGCGTGCTCCCGAGTCCATCATTCGGTGTCTATAGCCGCCAAATGTATGACCCCCCCCCCGGCGCCCACATCATTGGATTTGATTGACAGCAACGGGAGCCTATGGCTGCGCTGCTATCAATCTATCCAATCGAGAGCCGAGAACCCCAGGCAGAGGTAAAGCGCGTCCCCACCATGTGAAGTTTCAAGGCTCAGGTAAGTAAAGCAGGGGGGCTGGGGGGCTGGTCAGTGTCAGGTGTTTTTTCACCTTAATGCATAGGATGCATTAAGGTGAAAAAACACAAGGGTTTACAACCCCTTTAATTATTGCATATTTTTGATTAACTGCAAAACGATTTAGTCTACTTTGCTTTAAGGTTGTAGAGAGGTCTGATCACCACATAACCACCATTCTCCCATCAAAATATTTATTAGTCTTATTTTAATTATCTGATATTACTGCTTTAATTAGATCCATTCTACCATTACGCAAATCCCTTCTGGTGCGAGAGACTACTTAACATTTTGGAATGTGAAATGTAATTCAATTTTTAGCATAATTTTTATCAGGGGATGTCATTTGTTGTGTACAGTTATATAAAGTGGTACAGTGTCAGAATGCACCATCTAATGGTAATTGCTAATTTCTTCCTCTAAATGATGCTTTACACAGTGTGATGCAGTTTATGTGGAAAGTTTTTTCAAGAATCCATTTACATAACTTTTCATTTGAGAATATTACCTTTCATCAGTAAAAACATTCATCTGCGGTAATAGCAAAACATGCTATAAGCAAAGGCCATTATTTTTCCATGTGCTACACTTTTACAGCAGAAAATATTGGGTGTGAGAGTGCATATGGAAATAGTTCTGGCAATAAGCTTGTAAGGTGAGCACTTATTAGCTCTTAAAATTAGTTTCTCCCTTCAGACAGTGTACAGTACAGTCTGTACTTTCCTGTTTTACTTCCCCACTGGATAATCCAGCAGGTGCTTGGAAGTGAAAATGTAACGGTTTATACTAGCCCTAAACGACATCTTTAATTATCTTGAATCGTAAGTGGTGTGGCTCAGCAACATACAAAGTATATTTTAACCAAAGCAAGGCTGATTTCCTGGTAATACAAGTAGTCCATAGACACTACAACCCAATTCTTTACTGTGTGTGATTTTGATAAGATTAAACAAGAAACAGACCTCAAAAGATGAAGGAAAAAAAAGGTATCTGCATGCCTGGGAATTTACTTAATCTTCCATTACTTGATTGTGCACGTCTTCGTATGTGTTGGGTAACAGGAAGATCAACTTTAATGATTTAAGGTGATCAAGCAATTTGGGAAATGGGTTACCCGAACAATTCTGGAGATCGTGGCACTCACAGTCCCACATTCTGCCTTGGGCTGCTTGCTAGGTCTAGTAGAAGGGTTGGCTACAACAGTGGCTCACCGAACTCTACTGAGCATTCCAGTGTTGTATGCCCGGCGATTATGCAACGTGTATTATCCTGGAAGAAGCCCGCTGCTCTTACGCTATAGTTCTGGATGGAATTCATAAACTCTGTATTACCATTTTATAAAGCCACATATATGAAAAGGGTTTGGAATTGCTGGACATCTTTATCAGATACAATTGCTTAGTAATCTTTAGACATGTGCATTAATTTTTGTCCGAATGCATTTTGTCCGAATTTCAGGTATTTTCGTTATCATTTTAACAAAAGTTAATCAAAGTGGTCTCTGCGGCAGATTTGCCGCAAGGTCACTGTTATCGGCAGTGGGAGAGGTCCCCCCTCCCGTCGCTGTCCGGTGCCCTCCCTTTTTAAATGTCGCCTATGGAGATTTTTAAGGGTAAAAGTCTGTCGCCATTCCACGAGTGGGCGCAATTTTAAAGCGTGACATGTTGGGTATCAATTTACTTGGCGTAACATTATCTTTCACAGTATAAAAAAAAAATTGGGCTAACTTTACTGTTGTCTTAATTTTTTCCCCCAAAAAAAGTGCTCTTGTAAGACCGCTGCGCAAATACTCTAGGGTGTTAGATAAAAAAAAAAAAAATATATATATATATATATATATATATATATATAATATTTGGGGGTTTTAAGTAATTTTCTAGCAAAGAAACCCGTTTTTAACTAGTAAACACCAAATCTCAGCAAGAGGCTCAGTCCCTAAGTGGTTAAGAATTCCATTCTTGCTGAATTATTAAAGCTTGTGTTTCATAGAGGTATTATGCTAATCCCAACCAGATCATCTCTAAATTGCCAATTTTTCAAAACAGTAAATTGTGGCTAATGCCCCGTACACACGATCAGAAATTCCGCCAGCAAAAGTCTGATGTGAGCTTTTAGTCCGAAATTCCGACTGTGTGTATGCTCCATCGGACTTTTGCTAGCGGCATTTACGCCAGCAAAAGATTGAGAGCAGGGAAAAAGTTCTGAAATTCCGATCATCTGCAGCAATTCCGACACGCAAAATTCCTACGCATGCTCGAAAACAATTCAACGCATGCTCAAATGCATTGAACTTCATTTTCTCGGCTCGTCGGAGTGTTGTATGTCACCGCCTTCTTGACGTTCGAAAGTTCAGAGAACTTTTGTGTGACCGTGTGTATGCAAGCCAAGCTTGAGCGGAATTCCGTCGGAAAAACCATCCAAGATTTTTCAGACGGAAATTACGCTCGTGTGTACGTAAAATCTTGTTCATTTCATAGAAAAGATCTGCAATAGATACCTGCTCTTCCAACTGCAAAAAGAGGCCAAGGTAGAAGTATCTACCAAGTATTTACCAAAGAAGTAATTTTCTCTTTTGATTGTCATTGTTACACAGAAGCTAGTTGTTAATTTTTTTTTGTCAGTTTTAGAGAATCATAGCTAGCTGCTGATTTACATGGAAAGGTGGTGTTCAAAAACAAAATGGTTTGTGTAGCAATTATGTTTTACAAATTGTTTAGCAGATGTGAAGAGACTGTTTTAAATAACCTGCTTACAATATATGTGCATAGCAGATGCTTTTTATCTGAATCCCTGCAAAATCATCATACATGATCTGCCTGAATGCAAATGAGATTATCTGCAATCTCTAATAACATCAAATAACCATATTGCTCCTGGAAGCCACTATAATGATTGGTCGCCAACAGCTGCAGCTATTTGCGGCTCTCTGCACAGCCTGTGCATACTTTGTTTGCATCCAGCAGCGGGCAACGCAGGTAATCGCTGGCTGTGCAAAGAGCTGTGAACAGCTTCAGCCACTGGCGACCAGTCATTATGGTGAACTGGGGCAACACAGCTACTGAGAGCTGCTGAGAGTCCCAGCAGGAACTGTTACTACAAACCGCACCGGCCTTGTGTGAATGTAGCCTTACCCCTAATGTTTTGGCAGAATTTATAATAAACATAATTATCTACATGGGTTAAATAAACTTACAGTAATATTGTGAGACAGAAAGCCATTTTCCTTGGTTCTCACCATAAGTATAGTGACATTAAAAACAGTTTATTGTAAAACCTTGTAGTAAGTTTGTGTGCAGGTGTGGGGCACAAGCATATAATTAGACTGAGAACTTTTTTTTATTATTATTTTAGTAACAGCATTACAATCGAGATTTATTCAAGGTCTTTTCTCAATCTTTCCATGCAAGGAAGCAACTGAGATAATGATCTGATTTAATAATATTTATTTTAGAAAAAGCAACTTTATTTCAGACTGGAATAACACAGGATGGGTAAATAACCACTCATAAAGGTCAAAATCATTTCCAAAAGCCTACATGATATAATGAAATATATAGTGGGTATGGATAGCATGTAAATGATTATTATGTGAAATGAGAATATCATAGTTTTTCCAGTTGGAAATTTGCAACATATACTGTGTTTCCCTGAAAATAAGACCTACCCCGAAAATAAGACCTAATGTTATTTTCCAGCTGGGCTGGAATTTAAGCCCTACCCCGAAAATAAGCCCTAGTTTAAAATGCTTGTAAAATCCTATAAGCCACTCTATTACAGTAGAATATAATGTACAATGTGTGTGTTTTTGTAATATAATTGTGGGGAAGAGAGCTCTGGCGGGTCACAGAAGCGCACAACGGTGCTATAATGAAGGTATTTGGCACAATTATATTACAGAAACACACATTGTACATTGTATATTACTGTACTAGAGTGGATTATAGGATTTTACAAGCATTTTAACTCGGTTCACACTGGGGATTCCTGTCAGGCAGGGAGAGAGAGGGGGAGAGAAGACAGCACAATACATGGTAAGACCTACCCTGAAAATAAGCCCTACTGTGTCTTTTACTGACAAAATTAATATAAGACCCGGGCTTATTTTCAGGGAAACACGGTATAAAAATAGAAACGTGACTTCAAATCTTATATAGCATTGAGGAAACATACAGTTTTGCAATCTATTATATACCTGAATCTCATTAACAAATCATAAATCACTTCTAAACTGAATTCATTTTCTACATTATTATTACTAATAAGCCTGAACTGCAGATTTCAGTGGGCACGCACTTGTCATTGTAGAGTCATAAGTTACTTGCTATGTGTTTTCATTATAAGTTTTTGCTTCAGCCATGTTCTTAATAGGAGCACAGTGTTGAATCAAAGTCCTACAACTGGGAATTACAACTGACAGCCATAAGTGAATTAAAAGCAATGGAATGTTTAGCGAGTGAAATGTAAATGATTGTCATCCACAGACAAAAATGACATATATTTCTAAAACAAATATTTTCATGTATTGGTTGTGTTACTCAGATAAACATTTCTAGCTAATTATTTCCTGAAGCACTGTGTTTGGTGCATAATCAACATATTGATATCCAGCCATTAACTGAGGCTAGCTTATTAACTGTATTAACTGCGTTCTTCAATTTTCTTCAAGGTCAGGGGAAAGTGAACTGTAATCAAATGTAATTTAAAAAGAAATGTCAGGCAGCAAAGAAAAAAAAAGAAAAAATCTGTAAGTTACTAAAGCTGTTAGGTAAAATATTCAGCTGTGCTAAAAAACAAAAACTCCACTCTATAGATTTTATTTAAGCTCCAGACAGATTTTCACAGACCATCTAACAAGTTTGTAGGCGGACAGTAGGTGCTGCCTTCCTTTTGCTGTGACTTCTGTGTTACCGCTAGCATTAAAGCCTTCAAATCAGATTAGAATTTGATTGGCGACAGTGAGAATCTTCCTAGCATTGATTTTCATGATGTCAGGATGTCAGAGACTTCAAGGAGCGTCTAGTGATTATCACAAGCAGGCATGTTTCTTGACCACCAGATTACTAACACAATGTACATACAAGAACTAATTACGGTATATATTCCCACGCTTAGGATGTTAACCAATGTAAATTAACCAAATCACCGGCTGCTGCTTATTAAGGTACTGTACCTTTAAATTACATACATAGGTGTTTTGAGTGCTACCTGGTTACATAAAAACAAATCCCCACTTGTGATAAAAACATTTGCAATAAGCAATTAAACCAATTTTGCAATAAACAATTGAAAAAACGAATTATGTGAAATAAAGAATGGATAAATACATAAATAAACATGTGTCATTCATAAAGCAGTCCATATCCTTGTATCTACATATATGCAGAATGTGATGATCAATCATTGGTTAAAGTGCCAAGTGCTGTCTCTTTAACCACTTGCCGACCAGCCGCCAAAGTTGTACTGCAGCAGAATGGCACGGCTGGGCGAAACTACGCTATGTAACTTTGCTTCTCCCTGTGGCCACTAGGGGCGGTGTGTGCCCCCTGCTCGCCCACAGAGCCAAGGCGAGTGTCCGGCGGTCGCGATCACCGCTGGGCTCCCGCGATCGCCCGGGACACATGGAGAACCGGGATCTGTGTGTGTAAACACAGAGTTTCCAGTTCTCTGAGGGGAGAAGTGACAGATCGTCTGTTCATACAGAGTATGAACAGCGATCTATCTCTTCCCCTACACAGTCCACTCCCCCCTTCAGTTAGAACACACACTAGGGAACACATTAACCCCTTGATCGCCCCCTAGTGGTATCCCCTTCCCTGCCAGTGAAATTTTTACAGTAATCAATGCATTTTTATAGCACTGATCTCTGTAAAAATGCCAATGGTCCCAAAAATGTGTCAAAATTGTCCGAGATGTCCGCCATAATGTCACAGTCCCGCTAGAAATCGAAGATCGTCGCCATTACCAGTAAAAAAAAAATAATAATAAAAATGTCATAAAACTATCCCCTATTTTGTAGACGCTATACCTTTTGCGCAAACCAATCAATATAAGCTTATTGCGATTTCTTTTTACCAAAAATATGTAGAAGAATACATATCGGCCTAAACTGAGGAAAAACATATATTTTTTTATATATTTTTGGGGGATATTTATTATTGCAAAAAGTTTTTTTTATTTTTTTCGCTCATTTTTTTGTTTATAGCGCAAAAAATAAAAAACGCAGAGGTGATCAAATACCACCAAAAGAAAGCTCTATTTATGGGGAAAAAAAGGCCGTCAATTTTGTTTGGGTGCAATGTTCCATGACCGCGCAATTGTCAGTTAAAGCGATGCAGTGCCGAATCGCAAAAAGTGCTCTGGTCAGGAAGGGGGTAAAATCTTCCGGGGCTGAAGTGGTTAAATAAAGTGCAAATCATACTTCCCTTCAGTGTCCCCACTCACTCACCGACTGGTGTGGACTCATATATTATTAAAGTCACAAGTGCTTTATATTGTCCTGGATATGCTGGAACTTGAGTCCTCCGTGCTCATAGGCAGACATAAAGAGGATAGCAAATAAGGCCCAAATAGCAAAATTCAGTTTATTAAAATTATTGACAAAGTTAGAAGCAGTGCATGAAGAAATGCAAGCAAAATGCTGAATCAGAAGTTTGCATCAATGTGCGCCAGAAATGGCGTCACCACCAGCAGTCAGTTGACACATTTCGCCTCTCCCACAGGGCATTATCAAAGGCTATGCTGTGTGGTGTAATGTGCTTATTTATATACTATACGATTTGCACTTTATTTAAAAGGAGACAGCACTTCATTTAAAGAGACAGCAGTTGGAACTTTAAAAATTGTGCGATTGATCATCTGTATGAAGCTACAAGGACCTGGATTAATTTATGAGTGACACATGTTTATTTATGTATTTATCCATTCTTTATTTCACCTAATTTCACGTAATTCGTTTTTTCAATTATTTATTGCAAAATTGGTTTAATTGCTTATTGCTAATGTATTTATCACAAGTACACAATTGGGGATTTGTTTTTAAATAACCAGGTAGCGCTCAAAACACATATGTAGGTAAAATGTACATAAAACCTTATTTTCAATTTTGACAGGGATGTATCTTTAAGGCAGTTGGAAAATTTGTTTAGTTTTTTCCTCCTTATAAATTAGAGCTTTGTACGCTGTAGATTTCGTTGTTCAGGTTCAATTTAATGAATTGATATTTAGCACCAATATATTCAACAAAACTCATATTCTTAGACTTTCTTTGGTACATAGAAAAAAAGACAACAAAATGTCATATACTCCCAATTCAATTCTTAGCATTTCACTCTAATTGTATTCAGCCTGTCACAAACCCTTTTTAATCAAAGTTGAATCATATTTGTAAACCAATTCCTCACAGCAATATGCAGAACAGTATTGGTAATAAGACAATAAAAAAAATAATAAAGATGTTTTAATGACACAGATTGTTAAATTTAAAACTAACAAATGTGGTAAGGTACAGGGGGTCCCCGGGTTACAAACATGATAGGGTCAGTAGGTTTGTTCTTAAGTTAAATCTGTTTGTAAGTCGGAACAGGTAAATTTTTTAAGTGTAGTTCCAGCCAGAAAAGCAATTTTTAAGCTTTTTGGATAGCATAGGTAAGAGTTTACACCCCTGTAATGTTTGTTTTGCTGTCTGTGCCCCTGTTCAGAAGATTTCACCTTACTTCCTGTCCCAATGACAATTGGATTTTGAAAATTTTGGGTTGTTGTAGAAACAAGTCTTGATAAAAAAGCATCAGTGGGGGTACCTTTTTCCCATAATAACTCTTACAGGAGAGAATTTCCCTTCCTAGGGGTAGATTTCCTCTCACTTCCTGTTGCCTCCCTCCGTTTGTAAGTAGGAGTCGTTTGGAAGTCGGATGTTTGTAACTAGGGGACCCCCTGTATTGGCTGGCGGGATTGTAAATAGTGTATATGTGTCACCTAGATTTCTCGTGGTGAGGGGCTCCGTCCTGGGTCCTTGAGCCTGGAGACTTTGTAGAGCTTTAGGTGGGATAAAGCCTCTGTTCCTAAATCCACATCTTGCCCGTTGACTTGGCCTCATTGTTAGTCATTGTTAGTCTCACAAGCCTTTATATGTGAGCCAACTAATACTCTGGGCTCTCTCTTTTTCTCTATTGCTCTTTCTGCTGTGAGGGCTGCTGCTGGGAGAAAAAGCTGAGTGCTGGCAAAACATGAAAAATGTACAAGTACTGCCTGGGAATCCAAAAAGGGGCACTCTGTTAGTCAGGAACTGATATTAGTTTAATTAATGGCTCGTTAGTATACAAAGCCATCCTGCCTTTAGACTGTGTTTATTTGCTGCCTTGCAGAATAAAAGTGAAGAATGGACCTGCTAGGACTGTTCCTGGGTGCCCCATTTTGTTCTTGTTTTCCTGCTGCCAATACAAGTTAAGATACCCACACACACACACAAAATACGTATGATTATTTTATGCAGTACAAAACATTTGGCTGTAATAACTCTGGCACACATTTCCTGGAAGCTGGGAATTAGAAGAACATTTCTGATAATGGATGTGTAAAACAATGTTTTTACTTTGTTGTTAACTGAATTGCATTTTTAAACTAAGGTCCTCACATTTCCTTTTGTACAGTTTGAGCAAGCAACTTTTCTATTCAAGCAGACTAATACATATGGGCATTCATGTCTCATTCGCGCTTGCATTCTCCAACGTATTAAAATTTCATGCACTTTGTGATCAATCATAGTGACATTCTGATCCGGTGAGTGCCAGACTCTGCAGATCTTCCAGTTAAGCTAAAACCATCCCAGGAATCTGATGCTTACTTGCTGACCAAGTAGTTTGCTTCCTTTGTCATTTGTTTCTTTGGCTAATGCCAAGCCAGCAAGGTCTTTAGTTATCATCATCTACGTGTTTGTGACGCTATTTATGCCCATTAGGCATTGAATTAGTGCGGAAAAGATTATAAAATGTGCAACTATAATCCATGAGAAGAAAACATGTAGCAAAATATACACAATAATTGTAATAGTATCTATGTTGATATGTAAGTAGCACAGAGACAGCATTAGAATATGCTCAGCATTTACAATTCTGTACTTTTCAACCTATTGTTACTGAATTGTTACTGAAGTCCACCTGCAAGTTATTTCTATAGTGGTTAAATTATTATTTTGATGGATAAATAAATATTAATAGAAGAGCTAACATACCTACTTTTCCTGCAGAAGGCATTCCTCTTAGCTTGCATAACCAAATTTTTTGGCATGTAGACTAATGATTTCTGCAGAAGAGAAGGATTAATCATTGGAAACTCTGAGCTTCCCCCCTTCTGCACAGATTGCATATTTCAACGCTTTTGTCCATATGACAAGCACTAGGTGAAGCCCTTAGCAGAATTTTCTCCAATAATGTATTTTAGCTTCTATTAAGCCGAGTACACACACTCTGAAAGGTTTTTGTTTGTTCAATCCAGAAAGTTAGAAAAAAAAACTCACAGATCGAAGTACCAACACAAGCGATGTTGCGTGCAGCAATCTCCCCCACTGTGCTATTGTTTTCTCCCAGCCAGAATACACAGATCAGCACTCACAGCCATTAGCTGCAAGAGCTGATCAGATGCTGGTTTTCCAGTATGTCCTGTCATTAGATCAGCTTCTGTCAGACAGACTGTTGCACACACTTCCTGAAAGTTGGCCAGTTTCTGCTGAACTGCCCAGATTTCCGGGCAGTGTGTACCCAACTTTACTCTGTGCTTCCCAGCAGTGCCATCAGCTGAAGTGTAATTGATGGTGTAATTGGTGATTATAGGTTCACTTTACTCTAGCCATAAGTGCACACATTGTTATTTAGAGACCCTAAAGACTCTAATACTTTGTAATCACTGAGGCAAGGACACCAAAGATTAATTTTCTTGGTTATCGTTCTGTTTTGCATAATTGGGTCCTAGCATTCACAGGCCATAATATGTTCTTTCAATAATTAAGATACATATGGTTATTGCGCTACTTATCCCAACCCCCACTCTGCTGTAAATAACAGTGTGCCAAATAATTGACCATTCTTATGTATTGCCAAATATAAAAGAACCAAATGTTCACATTCAACATTAGAAATGATTTTGTGTATAAGCAATGCAAATGATTCCATGACAACCTCATACATGTGCTGTTATTGAGAAACCAGATTTAGCATTGTTTCTAAGAAGATAATGGATGGGTAAAGTCATTATTTGCCCTCAGAAATGGATCAGTTTGATGAACTGGATCCAGCACCCTAAGCTGACTGATGACCAAGCCCAAACTGGCAATTAAATGGCCCAAATAATGCATGCTTACAAGAAATCAGAAAATAAGTATTGGATTAAATGATGACCTACAACAGTTCTGGTGTATGCTATTCCTACAATATTGTTATAACATCTGTGTCTAGAGAGAGGTAACATTAGGGGGTTAAGGTTTTTAGGCAGCGTACAATGAAAAAGTCAGAGTTGGTATGTAAAAAAGTTTTAAAGTTTATTCAATAAAAAATGGGACAATTGGGTTAGAACATGAGCTCCAGTGGGAAAAATGGTATATATAAAAGAACATGGATCAAGCAGACTAAAGTTCACATAACAACAGTAAATACAAAGTCTGTCGTATAAATGAGAAGATATCCCTGACGCGTTTCAACCCAACAAAATGGTCTTCCTCAGAGGGAAAAAGGTCTGCTAGACAAGAAGGAATACAATGTCAATGTTAGTGGCAACAATACAGTTTGCAAAGTAGAAAGGCTCCGAAGTTGGGAGCAAAAAATGCCAAAACACCATAGGATTTATATTTACCACAATGATGTATATCCTGAAGATAAAAAGTATGGTATTCCCACGTGGAGAGTTTTTAGTAAGGAAGACACCATCCACTTTCCATAGTGTGTGCCAGAGAGACTCCGCTGGAAGTCACACGGATCCTAAGGCGCCAAGTAAGCCTTACGGGAGGTCACACGCATAGAATTCCTCTCCTTCTTCTCCCACTACTGAGGCAGGGGTATCCAGAGGGGAGGAAAACAACCTGGGTGGGGCCAGGAGACACGCGGGCACCACCTGTGGCAAAGTCCAGAAGGGAGGGGTTGTATTAATTGTTGGTATCAGACTGGGCTGAGGCATCGCTCTATCGTTCCCCATTTAGTGTTTAGGGAGAGAAGAGCGGAGCAGTGTGCTACAGCCTAAGGGGGACATTTCTTATATGGGCATCTGTGTGTGGTCATTGTTGCCATACAGGATAGCCATAGACCATAACATGCAGTGAGTGTGATTGTGTGGGTGAAAAAAGCAAACCAGAGCAAACCACAAGGAAGAAGCCTAGATCACAAAAACTCAGTGAGGGAGGGGTGGAGAGGTGGGGAGTGCGTGTGTGAGGAAGTGAGAAAAATGGTCCATGAAGAGACGGATCGGGGAGTGGAGTGAGAGTGGGTAAGGAAGGGGGGATGAGCTGTAAAAAGGGAGGAACCAGTGTTGGACAGAACTGATCAAAGTGAAGGAAGAGTGAAAGTGTGTATGTGTGTTGAGGGGATAGGTGGCTATGGTCATACCTGGAGGTATAAGACACAGGGATAGTGCCAAAAGCTGCTATCAGTGATGCAGTGTCACAATAGCAGATGATGCGCTGAGAAGGAGTCCCAGGTCCTGGTCACAGGAGTGGTGGTTTTTCAAAAGGACCTTGGGCCAAAAAGGTGAAAATCACCTAGTCTGAAAAAAGGTAATGATAATATTCTTTAGGGCAAGCAGAAAAATGAATAAAAAAGTATCCCATTAGAGCATCGGGATGATGTACAGAGGTAAGTATACCTTACCTCTTACCTCTTAAGTATAGCCCTAGGACGGTGTACATACATACCGCATAAGAGTGTCAGTGGGATGTGGTCCTGCTTGGATGATGGCGGTGATGTGTACTAACTGCCAGTCATTTAAATGGGTGGGCAATCAACAATAATTGCCGGAAATGAGCCACAGGGGGTGGTCAGCGGGAAGCTGACCCCATTGGTAGATAGGTGCCCGCAAGTTCCTGTATCCATCCAAGTGAATGAGGCCGCCATGTAGGCAGGCCGCGTGTGGCGTCCCCGGCGTTCCTGTCGGCCAGGAAGTGGCCCGTAGCTACGTCATCCCTGACGTAAATCACGTGGCGTACGCTCGTCATGCGCACCAGCGGGGCCCCGCGTGTGCGCAGTGAGGAGCACCGTCCAGGGATGTCCAGGGACGCCGCCGACGAGAGGTGCTGCCAGCGATTGGTCGCACGGGACCAGCCCAGATGCGTCAATCAGTGGGACAAGGGGAGGCGCGCGGAGGTGGAAAACGGCGCGTCTCCCCCCCCTCGTCGGGAAGGCGTGGTGGCGTCACCCAGCAACCGGGACAAGACAGCGGGGTCAGGCAGATCCCAGGGGTGGAAGAGTGTGTTCCTTTGGTGGAAAAATTGACAAACCTGCAGCGGGAAAAATAATAATAATAACCTGGAAATAAAAAATAATAATAAAACGTGAGAGAAAAACGTGATGAAAAAAGGAAAATAATAGACTGAAATACTAATGATAAAAAAAAAAAAAAAGAAAAAAGCACATCAACACAGCCGCAGGTGAGTCAATGAAAACAACTCAAATCTAACGCAGATAACAAGAAACCCTGACTGATTCTAGTATGAGAACATAGAACACAGATACTTTGAGGGTAATGTTCATATAGTACATACTACAGTTTGTACAAAAATATACATAAAAGACATTCATTAAATGTACAGAAATGTATACATGGAACCCTGGTTGGAGACTGTCGTTTAACTGTATGTGGTCTGGTATGGTCTAATTGCATAATATTTCGCAGATGGAGGACATACTATAGACAGAGTATTACAATACAGTGTCAAAGGGAATGTTAACAGCGTTTCCGCTGTCAGATAGACATGTGCTGTTATTGAGAAACCAGATTTAGCATTGTTTCTAACAAGATAATGGATGGGTAAAGTCATTATTTGCCCTCAGAAATGGATCAGTTTGATGAACTGGATCCAGCACCCTAAGCTGACTGATGACCAAGCCCAAACTGGCAATTAAATGGCCCAAATAATGCATGCTTACAAGAAATCAGAAAATAAGTATTGGATGTAAATGATGACCTACAACAGTTCTGGTGTATGCTATTCCTACAATATTGTTATAACATCTGTGTCTAGAGAGAGGTAACATTAGGGGGTTGAATGCATGGGAACTACTAGGTCTGTTTAAGAAAGTATTTTTGTTATAATTGTAAGTGGGCACTGGGGGCAAAGCTTTTTTTCTTAGTTTTGGTAGAGAGTAGAGAAGGATTAGAATGCTTGTCAATTTCTATTGCTGTCTGTTCCCCCGTTAAGGAGATTCCTCCTCTCTTTTTGCCTTGTTTGCCACTATCATTGAAAGTGAACGTAAAAGAAAATCATAAATTTTGGGTTGTCCCCAGAAAAGTAATTGAAGGGAAATCTTCCAATGGGGACACTACTTCTGGTGACCTGGGTGTCCCCAAAGACTTCCCTTAATTTGCAGGGATTTCTTCTCACTTCCTGTTTGGCTATGGGGCAGAAAGTGAAGGGAAATCTCTGCAATGGGACACAGATAGTGAAAAAAAATCTGACAGGGGTTATAACCCTCTCTTGCTCTATCCAAAATTAAAAAAAAAAAATGTGCCTAATGTTCTATTTTAAATTAACTAAGAATGTTGTGAATGCAACTAATACTTCTTTCCTGCATTGTTTTTTGTCTAACTCTCATTTATGAAAAGATAAACAGGACTTTATTATTTGTGGAAATAACAGAGTTAATATGTTATATTATAATATTTAAATGAGTAATGAAGTAGTGATAGTGTTGTTATATTGCGTAAAATGCTCAAGAATACCCATGTATATTTTTTAACTCTTTTAGGGTTACACATTAATAATGTTCAATATGAATGTAAGTGACTTTGGGGGTTATTTACGAAAGGCAAATCCACTTTGCACTACAAGTGCAAACTACAAGAGCAAAGTGCACTTGAAATTGCGCTAAAAGTCGCTGTAGATCCGAGGGGGACATGCAAGGAAAATAGAAAACAGCATTTTAGCTTGCACATGATTTGATAATAAAATCAGCAGAACTTCCCCTCATTTCAGATCTACCCCTCAGATTTACAGCGACTGCACTTCTAAGAGCACTTTCAGTGCAATTTCAAGTGCACTTTGCTCTTGTAGTTTGCACTTGTAGTGCAAAGTGGATTTCCCTTTTTCATAAAAATAACCCCCATTACCTCATTTGAACCTTGGAAAAGATGGAACCTGACACCTAATGTTCTACAGTAGCTCATATCATATTTTAGCTCATTGGGGACCCCAGACTTTATAAATAATACACTTTTCTGAAGTGACCCAATTAGTTCTAAAATTAAAATTATAAATGTATTTACCTAGTGAGGCACTGGTTTGGAGCATAGCATGCAGCTAGGGAAAATGGAAGCCCTACATGTTTTTTTAACATGTTACTAAACCCAGGAGCCTGCATTCATTATATCTGGTCTCCCACAAAACACAGACTATAGAAATGCAATTATTTTAGTAAATATATACTGCTAAATATATTTTCTCATTAGCAGTTAGAGCCTTGTGACTTCTATCAGTGTCCAGCCAAGCACTGGTTAAAGCTTCTAGGAGAAGTTTTCTGACTGTCCTATGAGACTGTGAGATCCCTTACCCTCTTTCTGGACCATGCTGATTGGCCCTGTGCTGATCACATGCAAGGAAAAAAAAAAAAAAAACTATCTAGCAATACACACCAAACTGAGCACGTGCAGCCTGACTCCATAGACTTTGTGTTATCAGGAACTTATTAGGGGAAAGTGGAAGGAGGGGAGAATCAGGGAAGACAGGATCAAACTGCCTTTTTACACAATGCAGAGGATTAACCCCTTAGGTTCCACAGTGAGTATAACAAGAAAATTTTACTGTATATACAGACTGAGTTTACTGTTGTGGGTTTAGGAACACTTTAAGCTCAGTGACAAAAGAAGTAGTGAAGCAAAGACAAAGGTGACATTTGCTGCATTGCGGTGGGTAAACAGCCCATTTAAAATGAATGCAATAAAATATAGGACAATACATGCAAAAATAGGGCAGGTTGTTTCAATGAATAGCGCAGCATATGTTGTGCCATGCTGTAGTGCCGTGGGTTGAACAAGAAATCTATGTATGTATGACTAGCTATTCATTTAGAAGGTACTGGGTCCCCCTATGTTGCAGACACACATAGTAGTCACATGGCCTCCTTTAGTTACAGTTATGCCTTAGCACACTGACATCATGATGAAATCATTGCACTGGAGGATGAGAAGCTATACTTCTGTACACAGGTGTTCTTCAGAAATTTCATTTGCTAAGTAGGAAAACAGTGTAGCCACACAAATTAATGCATTGTAAAGCTTCTTATAGTGTATGTGTGTTTGCCAATATTGACATTATTCTTAATGTGTTTAGGCAGGTCTAATAGCATACAGAGCATAATGAAATAGAAAGACGCATTCAGCTGTAGTCAGCATAGTGTTGATGATGAGAAAAACAAGACTGTCTGTCAGTAGCTGAAGTTATTGAGAAAAATGACCACGTCTTTTCTGACAGGCTTCACTTATCACTCATTCCTAAATTTACTTCAACATAAGTCACTGTGAAAGAATTCTGAACTCAGTCTTCCAGTAGAGTGCAGATGAAAAAACAACAAACAACAAATGCTATAAACTCTGAATGTTAGTGAGTGTGGACTTTATCTATTGTTTTACTTGTCTGAGCAAATAAAGTAGACTTAAAAAGTAAAAAAAAAAAAAGTTAGTGCATTAGAATGGCAGCCTGAGGTCAAGTTCTCAAGCTTGTAATCAGATTCATCTTCTTTTAACTGGGAAAAAAAATGCACACATGCAGGTCTGTATGGTGATTTAATTGGCTTGCTTGGAAACGGTTTCTTTAACATGTCAATGTGTTCCATTGCTTACCAATAAAATCTTCTTGTAGTAACAGATTCATACCCTGCAAACACCAATAATATGTTTTTATAGTAACAGATTCATACCCTGCAAACACCAATAATATGTTTTTATAGTAACAGATTCATACCATGCAAACACTAATAATATGTTTTTATAGTAACAGATTCATACCCTGCAAGCACCAATAATATGGTTTTATAGTAACAGATTCATACCCTGCAAACACCAATAATATGGTTTTATAGTAACAGATTCATACCCTGCAAACACTGAAAGGCCTATTGGATTGCAATAGACTTAATGGACTTAAAGTGATTGTAAACAATTACCTTATAAAACAACCCATTCAGATTAAAATAAAAATGAAAGGCAAAACAAACAAAAAAAAAACATTATAAATACCTGTTTCCCTTTTTATAAGTGATCACATTCCCTCTGGTCTCTGCTGCATAAGATTTGGGGGGAGGAGAAGCAGCAGCACACTGAGCTTCCCAATGAATGGCTGTGCAGCCGGGGCATGTCAGGATCTGTCTGATCATTAAAGGAGAGTACATTGAGTTCCCAGCATAGCTAGAGAACTGACCATGGTGTGCCCTTCTGCTTAATGTGGTCAGTGTTAATAGGAATGCAGAGGGACTAGCAGGAACACCAGAGATTTCACACAAAGGAAGCAATACAAAGAGAACAGGATACTTTCTCATACAAGTACATGGTACAACAGACATATATCAGGAATATGAAATTGTGGGGGAAAAAACACTTTAAAATTTATTAGTAAACATAACCATGTACAGGACGGAACTTACCAATAGTTACAGTAGGTCTGTATATGTAGACAGTGAGGGCAAAGGATCAGATTTCCCATGCATAGTTATTAGTTACACATTCTTTTTCACATAATAATTAGAAATATAGTCATCTTATATAAGTTTATTTACAAATACTCTGAAAGTGTCACTAAACCCACATCATAAAAAATTCTCAATGCATGCTGTATTACATACTGTCCATACTCACTCAGTCACTATGGGATTTGTTTTCTGTATTCCACAAAAAAAAACCTGGTTGATCCTGCTGTTCTCTATTTTCACCTGCTTTGGGAACTCTGAACATGCTCAGTTTTCAGCGAGTTTATATGCTGAGCATTTCCTCCCTATCACATCTGAGCAGCCCATATGACTATAGAGTCACACATGTGGGAGTATACACAGGAGTAAATGACAGCCCTCTCGCTCCCCCCTCCACCATGCCCACTAACTAGCTAAACACAATGGGGGCGAGATATTACATGTAGATTGATGGAGGCTTCACCTCCTTCTTATTCTAAGACACAGGCTGGAGGAGCGTGACACAGTCTCTGACTGGCAGTAGTTTACCCAGAACATGTTATTGCCAAAAAATAATAAAATGATTAACGATTTGATTTGAAATATATATATTTGTATGACATTTTAAAACCATTTTTTGATATTATTTTTTTTTTTTAATTCCAAAGGCTGTTTTTTTTTTTTGAACATGAGACCAGCAGCAGAGTACTAGAAGCTCCTCCTGCCACTGTTTTCCTGCAGACAGGATAGGAGAGATCTGAGTCATGTAGAAGCTGTATATCGATTAGGAAAAAGATACTTAGATGTTTCTTCTTATTAAAATAATTAGAGTGCCATCATCCACATACAGAAATAGAAGGGATACTGTAAATTAAACATTGTGTGTTTAGTATTACTTTAATGTCCTAAAAGAATTGAGCTCTGTCATTTCAGGCCTATTGTTTCTAATATTTAAGGACTTGTTAATGACTGGAATGGTACCACTGGATTGGTGCAGGGCCAATGTGGTGCCCATATTTAACCCCTACAATACAGGGCACTTTCACCCCCTTCCTTCCCAGCCCAACTTTCAGCTTTCAGCGCTCTCGCACTTTCAATGACAATTGCGCGGTCATGCAATGCTGTACCCAAATGAAATTTTTATCATTTTGTTTGCACAAATAGAGCTTTCATTTGGTGGTATTTATTCACTACTCCGGTTTTTATTTTTTGCGATATAAGCGAAAAAATAGTGGAAATTTTGAAAAAAAAACAATATTTTCTCCTTTCTTTTTTAAAAGAAATCCAATAAAATCTAATTTTGTCATAAATTTAAGCCAAAATGTATTCTGCTACATGTTTTTAGTAAAAGAAATTCCGTTAAGTGTATAATAATTGGTTTGCATGATCACGGACATATGTACGCAAATGATCATGTACAGATGTGTGCAGGTGATCATGGACATATGTGTGCAGATAATCATTGGCACATGTTATTTTACTGGGACATATGTGGGGGACATGTGTTTTTATTTGTGTACATGTGTTTTTATTATTTAGGGACATTTAGGGTTCGCATTGTAGCGCTATACAAGTTATTCATTCATTCATTCATTCATGTGTGTTTTGGGGACATGTGTGTTTTGGGGACATGTATGTTTTGGGGACATGTGTGGGGACATGTGTGTTTACACTAGACTGGTGATTAGTGAGTAAAAAGCTGTAAAAAAACAGCTTATACTCACTGATCACCAGCCGGCTGCAGCAATCCGCTCTCCTCTCCTCTCCTCACCGACAACTTCCGTGTGAGGAGAGCCGATTGCCTAGCAACTGGCTGTTTGCTTTCATCACATGACGGCTGTGATTGGACATGGCCGTCATGTGATCAGGAGGGCCAATCACAGAGCCCTCCTGCCGATCCGAGATGCGCCATGTCCGGGTGACACAAGCGCATCGGGATCGCTTGATGCACGGGCGCATGCGATCCTGCTACTTCTGATGGACGTTCAGGGACGTCCAATCAGAAGTAGATGGCTCCCACCCGGACATATATATACAGTGTCCGGGTGGGAAGTAGTTAAAAAGGATCAAAGTCTTTGCCAAGTAACTATAGACCTGTAATGTCGCGTACACACGACCGGACTTTCCGTCAGAAAAGGTCTGACTGTCTTCCCTACGGAGTTCCAATGGAGTTCCGAACGAACGGACTTGCCCGCACATGAACGGACCAAAGTTCGTTCGTTTTTGAACGTGATGACGTACGACGGGACTATAAAAGGAAGTTCAATAGCCAATAGCTGCCCTTGCGTCGCATTTGGTCCGTCGGACCAGCATACAGACAATCGGTTTTCCCAATAGGAATTGATTCCTTCGGAAAGATTTGAAACATGTTCTATTTCTAGGTCCGTCAGAATTTTTTTTTTGAAAAACGATTGGATCATCCACACACGATCGGAATATCCGACGGAATGATTCTGTCAGACCTTTTCTGCCGGAAAGTCCGGTCGTGTGTACACGGCATTAGTTTAACTTCCATAGTCGGGTAGATACTGGAGAGTTTAATAAAAGACCACAGAGACGAGTTCTTGCTGGAAAAAATTATTTTAAGCAAAAGACAGCATTGATTCATGAAAGACAGAAGTTGTCAAACAAACCTGATTTATTTTTATGAGTAAGTAAAACCTTGGACAGAGGGGTGGCTGTGGATGTGGTATACTTGGATTTTGCAAAAGCGTTTGACACAGTTCCCCACAAAGATCAATTTGTAAATGGATAGAAAACTGGCTAAAAGACAGAATTCAGTGAGTAGTGATTATTGACTCTTACTCTGAAAGGACTAAGGTAATCAGTGGTGTACCCCAAGGTTCAGTGTTGGGACCCTTACGTTTTAATACCTTTATAAATGATATAGTGTCTGGGATTAAAAGTAACATTTCTGTTTTTGCAGATGACACCAAGCTATGCTGTGGATTAACATTCTTACAGGACGTCTCCAATTTACAAGCCAACCTCAATGCACTGTCTAATTGGACAACTAAGTGGAAAATTAGGTTTAATGTTGATAAATGTAAAGTTATGCACTTGGGGGCTAAGAATATGCATGCATCATACATACTAGGGGGAGTACAACTGGGGGAATCAATGAAGGAGAAGGATCTGGGGGTATTAATACATCATAAACTCAATAATAGCATGCAATGCCAAGCTGCAGTTTCCAAACCTAGCAAAGTCCTTTCTTGTATTAAGAGAGGTATGGAGTCCAGAGAGAGAGATATCATTTTGCCCCTGTACAAATCATTAGTAAGACCTTATCTGGAATATGCAGTTCAGTTTTGGGCAACAGTTCTCAAAAAGATATCGGGGAACTGGAGAAAGTGCAGAGAAGGGCAACCAAACTGATAAGAGGCATGGAGGAGCTCAGCTATGAGGAAAGATTAGAGGAACTAGGTTTATTCTCTCTTGAGAAGAGGAGATTAATAGGGGATATGATGAACATGTACAAATACATAAGTGGTCCATGTTATTCACTTTAAGGTCATCACAGAGGACACGGGGGTACTCTTTACCGTTAGAGGAAAAAAGATTTAATCTCCAAATACGGAAATGTTTCTTCACAGTAAAAGGTGTGAAAATGTGGAATAGACTCACCCAGAGGTGGTTCTGGCAAGCTCGGTAGATTGCTTTAAAAAAGGCCTGGATTATAACTGGGTACTAACACGTATAGGTAACATTAATCCAGGGAAAATCCGATTGCCTCTTGGGGGGGATCCGGAAGGATTTTTTTTCCCCTGCTGTAGCAAATTGGAGCATGCTTTGCTGGGGTTTTTTGCCTTTCTCTGGATCTACTGTGGGTGAAGGATTGTGTATATGGGATTATATATTTTTTTTTTTGGTGGCACTTGATGGATCTTTTTTCAACCTGACTAACTATGTAACTATGCACAGTGGAACCTCGGTTTGCGAGTAACCCGGTTAACAAGCATATCGCAAAACGAGCACTGTATTTCTAAAAATCCTAACTCGGTTTGCGAGTGTTGTCTTGCAAAGCGAGCAGGATTCAGGCCAAAAGCGGTGTACAGTATCGCTTTTGGCCTGAGGTGGGGGGCGCCGGTGCCGAACAGCGCCGATCATTGGCGTTTAGAAAATGCAGGGAAAGGCCCGAGAACAGTTCGGCTGACCTCTGCAAACCTCGGAAAGGCTCATGAACAGAGTCTTTCTGAGGTATGCCAAGGTCAGCTATTGTGCTCGGGCCTTTTCGTCCGCTTCCGAGGCTCTCCGGCGCCCCCACCTCTGGCCGCATGCGGTATTGCATCCCATTGAAGTCAAGGCGGAACAAATTATTTTAGTTTCCATTGACTTCAATGGGAAAACTCACTTTGATATGCAAGTACTTTGGATTATGAGCATACTCTTGGAACAGATTATGCTCATAATCCGAGGTTCCACTGTGTAAGCCTGGTTAAGACCAGTAAAAGAAGAACATATTCTGTGTAAAGGGGGTAATCATAGTGCAGGGGTGTGGTTATAGGCATCAAATGTTGTGTACCTAAAGGTTCCATTGAGAGAAATCTGAGCTGCTCATGATTACTGCCTAATCAAGACAAATGTTCAATGTCAATAGAAGGGTTTGGTTGATAGGCTACATTCCCCTAGAATTTCAAAGTCTTCACAGAGTCTTTACTTTAAAAATACCGAAAGAAAGATTGTTGCACATTCTGGAAGCTTAATTTGTTGGGCTGCTCTGATCAGTCAGAACTGTGACACCTCTGGGAAGTGCCGAGCATGCTGCTGAGATCCATCTTCACACATAATGGCCCATCACTGTGATGGGCCACCTTACTGCCAAATATGAATGTGTGGACAGAGAAAGGGGGAAGTCTTCAGAACCTTGAGGAAGTGTCAAAGCCTTACCCATTGAAAGCAAAGAAAGCAGAGGATACAGAAAGCTTCTTAGGGCCTGTTCACTTTCGGGTGTCTGCACTTCATACCTTTTTTGTAGTACCGTATATACTCAAATATAAGCCGAGATTTTCAGCCCTTTTTTTAGGGCTGAAAGTCCCCCCCTCGGCTTATATTCGAGTCACCGCCGTCTGCCTACATGAACAGCGTGTCATGCAGACAGACAGCAGTTTTCAAAAGCTGCGCCTCCTCCTCCCGCCCGTCCGTGATAGGCGGACACTCATTTTCCCAGCAGTAAGTCAGTGTGCAGTGTTCCGCCTATCACGGATGTCCTGTCATTCTCATCTCATGGATGAGGATGAGAGGACGTCCGTGATAGGCGGAACACTGCACACTGACTGCTGGGAAAACAGAGTTCCTCCTATCACGGACGAGGAGGAGGAGGAGGTGCGGCTTTTGTAATTTTAGAATGGCGCCTTACACGCTGTAGGGGGACAGAGCGAGACTGCATCGGTGGAAGACAGAAGACAGAGGACAGATGACAGATGACAGATGACACAGGACCCGCAGATCAGCACAGATCGGCACAGGTAGGCTGCAATGGGGACACAGGGGGGGTCTGTACCGGGGACATGCAGCTGCAGATGGGCATTGCTGACCCTCTTTTCCACTTACAGTAGCTGCTGCATTTTTAACCCTCGGCTTATACACGGGTCAATGCGTTTTTCCCATTTTTTTGTGGTAAATTAGGGGCCTCGGCTTATATTCGGGCGGCCTATACTCGAGTATATACGGTAATTTTAAAGCGACAAAGGCTTAATAAATCGCACAAGGGATGTCTGCTATGCACCCAAATATTTTGCTATCATCAGACATCTTCATTGGTCACCTTTGACCCATAGTTTCTATACATTCTGAGCAAAGATGTGCTCACGCTCATTGAAATTAGCATCCATTCTGAAGCTTGCAGGTACTTTTTCCTCTATGCCTTTGCCCTTTATTAAATCCCAATTACCCATACACTGTTTGATTATCTCTGGAGATGTTTGAATTGGTCTCTTCAACAGGAAAATACAGATGTATTTAATACAAATATATGCTATGGGATTCTTCAAAATTGAAAAACATGCACTTATTCCTTCTCACAATTCTTGT
Source organism: Lithobates sylvaticus (assembly GCA_028564925.1). Classification (NCBI taxonomy): domain Eukaryota; kingdom Metazoa; phylum Chordata; class Amphibia; order Anura; family Ranidae; genus Lithobates; species Lithobates sylvaticus. Next base: position 417,192,356 of record CM053027.1, read on the forward strand.
ATATTAAAACTGTCAGAAAAAAATATTTATTGAACCAAAAAAATGCACATCTAATTGCTACCCGAAAGACATAATTATTTTTTAGTCTGTACGAAATATATAGCACCAGTTACAAATCTGAACCAGATGAGCATATTTCACACTTCAAAATTATTTAGGAATTCTTGACAAGTCCACTAGAGACAGAGCTACAGATGTATAAGATGTGCCAAGTAGAGACGGGAACTGTAATTATCAATCTGCTTTTACTGACTACAGAAGAAGGAAGTTAGTAAAATTCACAGAGTGAACACAAAGGATAATTCCTGGATAAATATTTGAGTTATACAAACTATTCATAGACAAAAGATTGACTTCTGTTTTCAATTTCTCAACTGTAAAATCATTAATGTTATTTTTGCTTAACATTTTAATTAATTTAAATATAGCATTAAAGCATATAGCATAGATGTCTAAAGATTGCTTTACAATGGATACCTTAGTCATTTGTACCTAACAACGCATACACATACAGTTGAGGTAAGGCATTTTATCTGAAGGCCAGGTGGGACTAATAAGCCAGGATCGGACATTTGGGGATATTGAGGGGGTGTCAGAGCCTGAATTAGTTCCAGAACAAACAAAAAAAGGAAGAGAAGAAACAGGTAGAAGTTTACAGCGAGAAGGGGAGGGAAAATAGATCAGAAAACAGACAGTAAATAAAGAGCAATCAAAGTTTCAGGAAGGTCGTTTGAAACCCCTTGCCCCAAAGTTTTAAGGAGGGAGTGATCTGCATGACAGTGAGTATGGCTGACCACCACACATTTGCCAGGGCTTGTTTAGCAGCCATGAATAAGAAAATCAGGAGACTAACTTGTATGTTGATACAGTCAGATGGTTTCAAATTTAGGAGATCCTCTTCCCAGGACAGGGGAAGTGTACTTTCTCATTTAACTGTATTAACATTCTCACACTGGCTCCTTTTTCACATGTCATTTATGATAATTATTAATTGCACATTTACCGTATGTTTATGGTTTATTATTTGTACTAATGCAGCATCTGACAAAGAATATTGAAGTACATATGTGTGTAGTGTTAGATTCCAGCAATGTTGTAGGTCTCACTCCACTCAGTAACCAGTAAGGGTCCCTTAACCTGAAAGAATAGCCCATATTGGATTTTTTTGTTTCTTTTGTTTTTACAATTATCATAGTTGGTGAATAATTGACATCAGACTTTTTGAGAAGAAGAAACCTTTTTTATTAAAAGATTACAGCATAAGGGTAAAACAAGATTTCATATATTTTTTTCTTTTGTATGGGAAATTATTCATATTTTGGTGACTGCAAAGAAACCTAATTTATTAGTCATAGTGTTACCTATTATCTTACTATTATCTAAAATTACTTGTTGGGAACAAAAATTTCTTATCATGCATTGTTGCCTGGACAAGAAAAAAATAAATATAGATGCCCGTTACATTCTAATGCAGTTAACCAAAGCCTAATCAATAATGTTAACATACTCGGATTGGCGTATGGTTTGAAAAGTCAAGATCCTTTGTGCCTTTGTTTAGCATTCCATTATTTATAAGACCCTGCTTTAACCTTCCTTTCAGTGTTCCATTGTATCCATTGAACAAAGAGCAGATAAGAATTCAGGAACACAGAGAGGAAAGTGAATCTAAAAATCGATGAATGAATGGGACTGATTTATAATAGTTACATGGATGATGTATGATTTGACTAATACAAGATGTTATATAAATCCCTTTTTATACACATAAAAGTGACTATCATTTATTTTACTGCTGTTTGAGTCATTTACAGCTCTGTCACTTACACAATGCACACAACCTACTCTGAAATAGGGATGAGCAGTAATGTGTCAGATCCGTTCTTACGTTGTCACAATGTAGGACGGGAAGGTCACTGCCCTTCAGTCTTTGTAATCCTAAATATTAACTGTTAAATTGTTAAGGTTTTATCGGAAACACAGACAATGGTTATAGAGAAGCGTAGAAGGAATGAGCGTTACTTAGGAATACAGATGACTCAATAACAAAGAAATTAAATTATATTATGCACGTAGAGTTTGAGTGGTTTGTCAAGTGGTGGTATACATATTGTATGACTCATAACATAAGAACCAAACCACAAACACTGTGTTTCACTCGTATGCGTATGAGTCCACCCATAATCATCACCCACCTAATTCTGAAACATTTTAAGAGGATATTATTTGCAGATGATTTTATTTTCAGCTGGACTTTTTATTAACAATGTTTGTGGATCATGTATTTGATTGTAATCTTTATTTGGCCAAGCCAATAAAGGATACATTAAACAATCATTTGATGTTAGCAGATAGCATTTAAGCCAACAATGAAAAATCTCTGATGGGAATGCAAGTGCATTTTCGACATTTTCCTGACCATTCCTTTGGATGTTCCCCATTTGATTTCCTACGTTCCTATAGTGGAGATTCCCATTAATTTCCCTTCATTGAGTCTGTAGACACTGAACAGCGATTGAAAGCAAATCTCTCTCCTGTAGACAGTTGTCAGTGGAACAAGTGTCCTCCTAAAAGAAGTAAATCTCCAACACGGATAGCAAGAAAAACCTGATGGGGGTTTCAACTCTTAACCATTCTACCTGAAGCTAAATACAAGGTTTCGGCTTTAGATATACTATAACCACTTTTCCTACTGAAATACATCTTTAAATGGCAGATCGGTAGCCCTATATTTACCCAGTTCCATTCATAAATGATACTGAATAAATAGCTATCATTCTGTTCTGATCATTTATCCTGAAACAAACCAATCCTGGGAGACAGACTTATCAATTTCCAGCACACAGCAAGTGATTTACAGCCTCAGCTATGCATGGTTCATTATGAGACTGTAAATAGGTGTGTATGTCAATTCCATCCCCTCAGGTCTCAGATTACACTCAGCTCTCCTCTCTGTGCAATGTGCGACATCAGATCCCCACCCCCTGCCTTATTGATCTAAGACATGCTGTGTAAACTGTGCACATTCAATGACTGTGGAGGAGAGAGGGCTGCAGATAAACAGGGATAATATATGCAGGAGGGTTTGTTTCATCTCTGTGTGTCACCTGAGGCCAGTCACTTCACTGGGTATATGTAAGGGTTTTGGTCTTTTACCTTTTCATAGTAAAAAATGTAAAGCTTAGTGTTTTTTTAATACCAACAAAATAAAGCTTTGTCTGCCTAAAAATGCTATAAATATCATGTAGGTACCATGTTGCATGATAGAGTAATTGTCAGTCAAACTGTCACAGAGCTGAAAACTGAAAAATAGTATAGTAATGAAGGGGTATTACAGGCTGATACTCAAGTGGTTACCAGTAATTGTTCAATCCTGAAACATTTTAGCAGGATATTATTTGCAGATTAATTTAATTTCAACTTGACTTTTTACTAACAGTGTTAGTGGTTCATGTATTTGATTGTAATCGTAACTTGACCAAGCCAACAAAGGATACATTAAACAATCATTTGATGTTAGCAGATAATAGCTTTTAAGCCAACAATAAAACATCTCTGATGGGAATGCATGGGCAATTTCCAAATTTTCATGAGCATTACTATAGATATTACCCATATGAGTTTCTACTGTAAACTAACTCTTCATAGGAATGAATAGGAGTACAGATTTTGTTAAGGGGCTGTGTAATTTATTCATATCCTGCTACACCAGGGGCAGGGTGTATAAGACAAGGAGGGGTGGGCCAGTGGAATTGGGGACTACAGTATAAATATGGCCACACCATAGCGCAGCTAAAATTTAACAACTACTGAAGCTGTTATTCATTACTTCCTGCAAGAGGTGTATTTGCTTGGTTAAGCAGAGATTTTGTAAGGACACTGTGTAACATTATTGGATTTCAGTTTGCACAACCTGGAATCTTCTCACCACTTTGCAAGTGATTTTTAAATTAGTTAGACTGGTTGCCTTATTTTGCCGCGTATAGGCACCCTAATGCCGCGTACACACGAAGGGACTTTGTCCGCCGGACCTAGTCCAGCGGACAATCCGCCGGACTTTCCAGCTGGGCTTTGGCGGACTTGAAAGCGAACGGACTTGACCACACACGATCACGCTAAAAGTCCGGCGGTTCACGCGATGACGTAAAGCACGTACGACGTGACTAGAAAAAGAAAAATACTAGAAAAATACTGGCTACTGAGCATGCGTCCTTTTTGGTCCGCCGGACCATACTACAGACGACCGCATTGTCCGCCGGACTGCCAAGTCCAGCGGATAATTTTAAAACAAAACTTAAAACCTAGTCCGCCGGACTTTTTTGAAAAAAAGTCAGTCGAAGGCCCACACACGAGGGGATTGTCTGCTGGACTCGAGTCCAGCGGATAATCCCATGGGATAGTCCCTTTGTGTGTACGCGGCATAAGTAAAAACAGCAGGAACTATTACTTTACATCACAAACAATACATTTCATATTGAATCAGAAGTGTAGAAGCATGTGACTATGAACTTCTGTGGGACAAAAACAATAAAAGTTGCCAAGGTGGCACATAACTGAAATCGAACTCCGAGTTTACCTGCCAAATATTTCAGGTCTTGATCAGCCTGGATCCATTGTCAAGTGCTTTGTTACACTTTCTAGCCAAAGGAAAAACGTTTGGATGACAGACAATGGAATGGTTTTAATGGGATCTATTTAAGCTCTGTTCATAGCTATGCAGGTGGGACAGTGTGTGCCTTTCAGCACAATTTCATGTGTCACAGTTAGGGCAGCCTATTCATTTGAATGGGCTGCCCTATAGGTGATAATAGCACAAAAGTAGTACCTGATACTTTGTTATCAAGCATTTTGGTTCATGAAAGCAAGGTGCTAAATGGTGCCATTAAATAATATTGGAAGCACTACATTACTGCAAGTGGGATGCACATTGTTGTGCATTGTGAGAGCGTGTATGGTTTTGCATGCATTCCCACAGTGCATAAATGTGAACCTAGCCTTGTGCCAATGCAATTGCATGATGTTCCAAAAAAGTCCTGCATGCTGCATTTTGGTGCATTGACTTTCATTTTGAATTTTAAATAAATACATTGAATTGAAAAACACAGCCCTCAACGGTTTCTTAATACATATGTTCAGTAATAAAAGTGTTACCCCTGCACTACCTGTGAAACAATATCTAAGAGTGTAAAGTAAATATTTGTGATCCAATACTAAATTAAATAGAATATTAGTGTTGCTGCTACCATCAATGTGTGTTCCCACACAAACCGTAGGTGAAGGGGCAAGGTATTAGATGCCGCGCTGCTAAAAAAAAGTGTTCCAATATGCACCAATGAATAAATAAATAACTAGTGGATAATGTGTTCGCTCAGAGAACTATGATCTAAAATCCCCGAAAATCTTGTGATCAATAACATATAAATAAAACATCAGAAATCCAATGCCATAATGGTATAGAGTTTGTGTAGTTTAAACACTAGTAATACAGAGTATTACAGTCATGTGACTTCAAAGGGGGACCTGATGAAGTCACATGACCATGGCGTAACACGTAGGGCGAGCAGAGACAGACGTGGACCGGAAGTGACATCATGCGGAAGTAATTCAGGGATTATTTGAAAAGAAGCGCATTTAAAAGGTATTAATTACGAGTGCATTTGGTTTTATGTTACCATAAACCCTAAAGCCCCATACACACGCTCGGATTATCAGAGGACCAGGTCCGTCGGATCATGTCCGTCGTACTTTGTCCGATGTTGGTTTTGCGTACACACGGTCGGACAACGTTGTCGGAATTTCCGGTCTGCAAGAACGTCGTGACGTAAGTCGTCTTCCACGAGACTAGAAAAGGGAAGTTCAGCACCACGTCCTGCACCCGTTGGGCTCCTTCTTCTGATCCCATGTTTATCGCGAGTTAGTCGAAGTTTGGGGACTTACGATTCGCGCTTCTCAGTTTTCTGACTCAGATCGTTACTGCTCTTCAGTTTGTGCTTGTCGTGCGTATCTGTTTATTAGTGCGTGTAGTCAGTTCGCATTTGTTGGTCATTGCGGCCTATATCTTGATATAGGACGCTTTGATTTTCACTGCTTATTGTCTGCTCGTTTCTGGTATTCATTTCGTTCTTTCAGGCCTTGCTGTTTATCGGTGCTTTCTGTTTGTCCGTTCTGACCAGCCGACCGTTTGTGAGCGATGTTTCCCGTACGTACTCATCGCTGAGTTCGTGCTGGTGTCGGGCTTTTAGCTTTGAGCCAAGACCCGTCCATGAACAGAGTGACGAGGAGTATGTGGACCAAGAATTGGTTGCTTCAGCGCGATCAGTTCTCGCACATGCCTTTGCTTCGTGAGATCCGGGAGAATAATCCTGATGATTTCAGGAACTTTCTCCGGATGACGGACCCCGTTTTTCACCGTCTTTTGGCTTTGCTGACCCCTTTTATCAGCCGGCAGGATACCTGCATGAGACAAGCCATCACTCCGGAGCAGAGGCTTGTTGCTACGTTGAGGTACTTGGCGACAGGGAGAAGCCTTCAGGATTTGAAGTTCTCCTCAGGTATCTCTCCCCAGGCCCTGGGAATCATTATTCCAGAGACCTGTTCTGCCATCATCCAGGTCCTGCAGGAGGACTATATTAAGGTAACATTTCTCCTTTACTATTCCCTTCTATGTATGCTCTGTTTGCTAATGTCTTCTATTTTTGACCTCCTTCCCTAATTACCATGATTGCAATATGCTCTAATATGCTGTGCCCCTTTTCTCCTTCATGCATTTTTCCCTTCACTTACCTCCCCAGCATGCTCTTCTGGCCCAATAGACACCTATGGCCTAGTCACTTAAGCAATGTATTTTGTCTGCTGCATAGTATTGTTTTCCCCCAAACACCCCCTAAAATATGCACAAATGTTTGCTGTGTGTTTTACTTCATGTAGAGCCCCTTTTTTTTTCCCTTTTTGTTGGTGGGGGGGGGGTGCCAAACTCATTATGAACCCCCTCCCCCAACTGCTCTGTCAGATGGTACCAATCCTCTATCTGCTGGCTTTCCAAAGGTCAATACAGACTATATACCTACCTCTTTATAGTGGGCATCTTTAGGGATGAATTCAGCAAAGCATGTAGTGCAAAGGGGCTGGCTCCATACTTTCCATTTCCTCTTTTTTTGTGTTCTTTCCCTCCTATTAGCTTGCTAGGTAATTTCAGAATGTCCAAATGTGCGTTCCTTTTTTTGGGGGGGGGGGGTGGGGTTGGGATTTGGAATGTTATTTTATCTTTCCTGTGGGCTGCCAATAGTGTTAAGTAAGGAGGGTCTGGCCAAACTAGCACACATTATTGAGCCATTTGGCAATCAATGAAGTGCAGAGGGTTACCTGTCCAAACCCCCCCCCCCCAAACCCCTAGTTATTGTCAATGGCCCATCAGAAGTGGGGGGATTGATGGGGGGTGAGTAATCTGCTAGGGGGACCCTCTACTTTGCGTTGCAAATACTTTCCAGCTTAAAATGTAAAAGTCTGATCTTGTTCCAAGATGTTTAGTGTCTAATCTGCTTGCAATGTTTATGTGCAAAGTGACTAATTTTTTTTTCTTGTTTCACTCCACAGTTCCCTTCCACGCCACAGGAATGGCAGACTGTGACCTCCCACTTTGCCAGCCGTTGGGACTTTCCTAACTGCGGAGGTGCAATTGATGGGAAACACGTCCGCATCGTCCCACCCCCCAACTCGGGGTCCTACTATTATAATTACAAGGGGTTTAATAGTGTAGTGATGTTGGCGGTGGTGTCGGCGACATACGAGTTTTTGTATGTGGACGTGGGGATGAACGGCCGGATCTCGGATGGTGGTACCATTGCGCACACGGAGTTCTACTGGCGTCTCCAAAGTGGCAGTCTGTGCTTGCCACCTCCAGAGGAGAATGCTGAAGGACTCCCCTTCGTCTTTGTCGCAGATGAAGCGTTTGCGTTGACTCCCCATCTGATGAGGCCCTTCCCGATGAGGACCTTCACCCCAGACCAGAGGGTCTTCAATTACAGGCTGTCGAGAGCCCGCAGAGTGGTGGAGAACACCTTCGGGATCCTGGCCAGCCGCTTCCGCCTGTTTTTGACGGCTATTAACTTGGCGGAATACAAACTGAACCACATAGTTCTTGCCTGTTGCATATTGCACAACTTTTTGAAAAGACACAACACCAACTATGTGGTGACCGTTGGCCCAGATGTGGACGGGCCTTCCAATGCCGACCTCACAGCCCTTCAAGCGGCACGTCCAGGCTTGCCCCCTCTAAATGCCCGCGAGGTCCGCGAGCAAAATATGGAGTACTTTGTGGGTAGGGGGGCCATTGCTCTGCCTGACGATGTGTGAGAGGCATTTTTAAATAAATATATGTTTTAACCAAAGCTATGATTTCTTGTCATTTCCATATTCTAGCTTATTTGAGATATACATTTTTGCCCTTTAGCTTCAACAGTGGGAATGCACTTTCTGGGCAAACTCATGTTGTGTGTTTGATACCTAATCTTTTGTCTAGAGAAGGTTTGTAGTGCATAACTGACACCCAAAATACTCCTTTTCATCACCATGACAGAAATGTGTGTATTCCCAAAAATGGTGTGCTACGTGTTTTCGTACAAATCACTGTGGGTGTCATTTACATAAGTCAAATCCACTATGCTCTACAAGTGCAGTGCAAAAGTGCCCTGGAAAAGAAACTTGCAGTGCAAACTGGACTTGCCTTTAGTAAATAACACTCATTGCCCCCCAAATCCTTTACATTTGACATACATAATGCTTTTGTGTTTTTAAATAAGGAAGCCACACATTTAGAAAATTAAAAAAGTTTACTTGCAACACATTCACAAGTGCGTTTACAAACTTCTTGGCAAAACTGACAAGATCTTGGTTCTTTACAACATTGTTTACAAACATTCCGCATTTGTTAAAACCAGGCATGGAGCAAAACAGAACATAGGAACTAGGAAAGTTCAACTTTCTAAAGTGAAGACAAGATCAGACATGACTATATGTTCAAAGTGTGTTTGATCTTGCCTTCATCACATGGGGGGTCACCCCTGGAAACTGGAAATTTAGAACATGCACACAATTTGGGTCTGAAAATGGACATTAGATGGTAAAACACATGCCTAGAATCTTCAAAAGTGCCATTTTCCATCATGGGGATGAATGGACGTTTTTTTGGGGGTGCAACCCCTTCACCACAACCACTTTAGTAGTTCGTAAAGTGGTTGCACCCCCAAAAAAACATTGTCATTCATCCACCATGATGGGAGCTAGCACATGTGGACACAATGTGTGCATGTTCCAAATTTCACACAGTTCTTAAGTTGCAAATGTGCTCAGAAACAGCCACAAATGTGTAATTACTTGGTGCGTTTTCAGATTTTTCCTAAAACATCAATGATGTTCTTCAATTTTTGTTGAACATCATTGATGTTTTGCTTTATGTCATCTAGATCTCGATTGCAGACCATTATCTCCCCGATGAGTACGTGGGCACTCTCTGTGGTAAAGTGCGATTCTTCTTCCACAACATCCACGTCACCTAAAAACAACCAAAAAAAACAAAAATGTGTCTTGGAAATGAGGCAGGCATACATTGATTAGCTTACCAGTAGCTGTGTTCTCCCACACTCACCTGTTGTGGTGACAAGTTCTCCAATTTCTATGATCTCTCCTTCCTCCTCCTCCTCCTCCTCTGCTTCTGGTCTTTCCCCTTCTTTGGGAGGTGTTGGTTTTGTGGTTTCCTCAGACGTCCCGAGTTTTCGCTCCCCTATGAGAATGTACAAAAGGAAGATTTAGCAACACAATCTATTGAGGGCAGAAATAGGAAATGACAAACATTGCTTGAAAGTGAGGGACAATATTTTTGGTTGGCCAGTTACAAATGACAACAACATGAATGTAGTCACTTTGTAAAGGTGCTAAACTTACTAGCTTTTTGGTAGAAGTTTGTCTGATGGAGACCCCCCTCTAGTATCCACTGGAGCACATGTGTGGAAAAGCATAATAAAAAGTGGGTTTGGGTGTCCCAGCACTAGTGCTCTAGAGTCCAGATGGGTAAACAGCTACTGGGTGACCTCTCCTTTACATTGAATAAATTGGCTTTACCTTTCTTGATGACATCTCTAGTGAGAACAAACTTCCTTTCCCCAAAAAAAAAACACCAAACATCGTATTATAAGTGGCCGAACGATCGAGGTTGAGTACGATCGAATGGACACACACACGAACATGACAGTGGCAGAAAGATCGAGGTTGAGTATGATCGAATGCACAGACGAACATGAAAGTGGCCATTTTCTAATGTACAACTTTGTAAAAATACAAACACATGGAGCAGTATGCAAGCAAGAAATCAAACACAAAACACAACTACTTACTTTTTTGAAGAACTCGCTTGATCTTTCTGTACTAATCGGGCTCCCTCAGTTTCAGGTCTGACCAGCGTTTCCTCAGTTGCTCCTTGGATCGTTGTACCCCAAAATGATTGTACAGCCTCCTCACAACTTTAGACATGATCTTGGCCTTGCGGACATTGGGGTTGAGGTAAGGCCCATACTTCCCATCATAGTCGCTCCTCTTTAATATGTCCACCATCTCCAACATTTCTCCAAATGACATATTGGAGGCCTTGAATTTCAGGCTCCGGGATCGGGACGTTTCTGCCTCCGGCCTTTCCTCGTCCTCGTCCTCGTTGCTGCAGTATTTTGGCGCACCTGCTGTGTCCCCGCCATGTTCTCTCCCCACTGCGCCGTAAAGAGAAGGGGTGGGGAATAGACGAGAAAGATCGTCAGGGGCGGGCGGAGTTTGACGCATGCGCACTGTATATAAAACGTCACACGCCTGTGTCGTAGCCACGATCTGTGAGACGAGGGGAGAGAAAGCTCACGCACGAGACGATCGCTATAACAAAGGTACAATTTGACATTGGTACATAACTAGCCTAGACTGATTAGACCTTGAGGCTTCTTTATGGAGAAGATTAGGAGAGTTTAGCCTGACATTATTTATAGTGTTTTGTGTGGTGTTGTGTCTTGCAGAGATTATGCACGGATTCAACGATGTGAGTTTTCTCCCCCTGTTCATTGATAAATACAGGGAAATTCCCCTTTTATGGCAGGGCAAACACCCCTATTACGGCCACAAACCAAAGAGTTACGCAGCCATGCTGAAACTTTTGGAATTTGTAAAGCCAACGTTCCCCACGGCAACTGTTCGTAAGTTAAGACAGAAAATTGGCAGCCTGAGGAGTGCTTATATCAGGGAGCGCAAGAAGGTCCTGAAGTCCCAAGAATCTGGAGCTGCAGCAGATGAGGTCTATGTCCCCAAGCTCTGGTACTATGACAGGCTCCATTTTCTCAAAGACCAGACTGATGTCACGGAGTCACTCTCGCCTCCTCCTTCCACGCTTCCTTGCGCGCAGGCCACCCCTGATGAGGCTTCCGAGGAGAGACCTGGGCCTTCCAGTCAGGAAGATGTGGAGGAGCCCAGCTTGTGGCAGGTATAGTAGTTTGGGAACCAATTTTGTGAAAAATATATGATGTTCAGTTAATTCAGGATCCCCAATTGCTTAGTTCCTAACGTGTTTGACATATCAACTGACAGTAGTGTTGTAGACATTTGGGGCCAGAATATAAACTGCAGGGCTGAGAATTGTATGGTTTTCTATTTGTAAACATTTTGCAACAGTCACTAGATGAAAATTGTGTGTGTTTGATGAACAAATAACTGAAACTATGTCCCTTTTTCATACACAGGAAGACCTCAGCCAGGAGGTGGCTGTGGAATGTGGCAGTCAGGAGGAGGAAGGGGTTAGTGGCAGCCAAGAGGTGGGTAGTGGCAGCCAAGAGGGGGGTAGGCCTAGGAGCCTGACTGACTCCCAAGTCCCTCCCCTCCGCCTTCCCTACAAAAGGGCGAGAAGGGGGGGGTGAGGCGGGAGAGTCAGCGCTCCGGATGATCAGAGAGGCTTCAGCCTCCCTACATGCCACACCCACCGACGAGGAGACCTTTGGCTCCGTGGTTGTCACGAAAATGATGGCTATGGAGGTGGGGCAACGCAGCATGTGTGAGGATGTCATCCTCAAAGTCCTAAATAAGGGTATGGCTGGGGGGATGACCCCACTCACACATGTTTGCGATAGTGACCTTGCTCCGCCTCCTCCTCCTCCTTCTGCCACCCCACCAGCACCACAGCCACAGCGTGCAAGGAAGCGTGGAAGGAAGACCTGAGAGTGACGACCTGGATTCAGTCTGGTCTGAGAGAAGATGGAGCCTCTCGTAGGACCAGAGCCTGGGGACTTAGATGGCATCTGCTGCAGTTCCGGATGTTTTGGACTTCAGGACCAGATAGCACTCCCCTTAAGATACGTACTCCTCAGGCCCCCAATTTTAGACGCTTCAAAAATGATGTTTGCTGTGGGGGTCCAAGGCTTTGCAAATTCCCCAAGTTTCTCCATCACTGCGTTCCTCTTTGGTTTGTTGCTGAGACCTAAATAAAGGTATTTTTGATTTGAAAGAATCATATTGTGAAACAAAAAAAAAAAAAAAGAAAGAATCATTGCCTATGTGTTTTACTTTTCTACAATGACAGTTTATTTGTGAGTAGGCAGTTACATTTCACAAATCATAAAGTCCAATTAACAAGGGGCACCAACAACAAACAAACTCCTAGTAAATTTAAGCAGCAAATAGAAATGTTAATAATGTTGTTTTGCTAAGTTGAGACACACAACCCCCCTCAAAAAAATAAATAAATTATCCTTAAAATATGTATTCCAAACAAAATACAAAAATGACAAATCATCCAAAAAATATAACAAAGATTCTTTTACGATCTGAGGAAAAATAAACATCTAGTCTAGAAATCCTGAAAACTAATAAAGAACTAAGTTTGGGAGAAGTGCGGGTGAATAGGAGCAGCTAAAACATGTCATTCTTCTTGCATTGTAAAGAAAAAGAGAATGCGCTGCATTAAAGACATTTTAACATTGCAGCGTGACGAATGTGCTGTGTCGATTAGGAAAGGTAGTTTTACCTGACCGAGCGCTTCCGTCACAGAATTTCTTCTGAGCATGCGTAGCACTTTGTCCGTCGGACTATGCTACACACGATCGGATTTGGTGTGATCGGACTTTGTTGTCAAAAAATCTATCCAGCAGGAGATAGAACTTTGTCCGTCGGACAATCCGATGGAAACTGTCCGATGGTGCCTACACATGGTCGGAATTTACGACAACATTGTCCGATAGGACAGAATCCATCGGAAAATCCGACCGTGTGTATGGGGCTTAAGAGGTATTTTGGAATCCTCCCTATATATGAGCAGGCATCTGGGCAGCATGAATTCAATGCAATCTTAAAGGTACAACACACCCCTAATGGAGAGCCCCCTAAAGGCAGAAAAGAGGAAGAGGAGGTGACAACCATCTCAACCTAGGAGGATAACCGTATACAAGATATGTGATACCAACCTGTAGGTGAGAGTTCAGAGAGTACAGAGCACAAGAGTGGCACTTAGTGTGTGAAGTTTTCAGGCACCTATTCTGAGACATTGGGTGTTGGTTGATTCATGGAACTTTTTTTACATAGCAATAACTGTATTATCATTGTTTGAACTACACAGACTCTATAACAGGGGTCTTCAAACTATGACCCTCCAGTTGTCCAGGAACTACAATTCCCATCATGCCTAGTCATAACAGGGATGTGTAGTTCCACAACAGCTGGAGAGACATAATTTGAAGATCCCTGCTCTATACCATTAATGCATAGGATTTCTGATGTTTCATTTATGTTATTGCCCATGTGAACACATTATCTACTAGTTATTTATTTATTCATTGGTGCAAATTGGAACACTTTTATTTAGCAGCGCAGCATCTAAAACATTGCCCCTTCACTTACAGTTTCCTAACACAGCTGTGCACTTTTATTCTATGCTAAACATTTTGCTCATGACTACTTAAGAAAAATATACTTAAGGTATTTCATTACCAATATTAATGAATCTCTAAATTGTAATCTTGGGAAATATAACAAGATAAAAAAGAATTAATTATTCATGGTTTTTCCCATTCATTTGTAAAAAAAGTCCAAAACAGGGAATATATGCTATCAGTCATTCTTTAAAGTTATGCATTATATTATTTCCTGTTAATACTCAAGTGTTACACTGGGAATATGGTGTTTAAACCAACTTCACAGAAGCTTTTTTTCCACTATACAGCTGACAGAGGTCAGATAATCAGACATGTCTGCCTTTAACATTCATTGAGTAGGAGTCTTTCCTAAAGAAAAATGATCTTACTGACACTTTTGGGAGTGCGTAATGTTAAAATATTTATCATCATGATTTATTTGTACAAAGTATTCATCTAAATGGTACAAAGACATGTCTACTGTGCATCTGCTACTTCTTTTTTTTTTCTGTTCCATTTTCTGTAAAGAATGTTCCGCTCTGAAAGGATCATTTAAGGCTGTCATGTAGGTATCAAACATTGTGCTGTTCTCAACGTAGCTATGAGGACAAACATGAGTATATCAGCCAGGTGTTCTTTTAATGGTATGCACAGGTTGGAAAAAAATCAACGAGTTGTCTATCATTTTCTCTCTGGTACTCCAACGCATAGTTAGGAATTCTGTCCGCTTCAATCAATTTGTTGTTTATTCAGCTACTTAATCTTAAAGGAAAACTACATCCTGGAAAGTACTTCAGGTTTAAATCCCTTAACAAGCTATATTCTCATGTACATCATTGTTGTAGATTTGTGTAAATGATTCCTGCAGTTGTTTTTGATCCTGGCTCTATCATAAGGCTTTGATGTACTATGGGTTAGCGATTTCTGCACCTATCTCATATTGAGGTTCACAATGGCAGGAGACTAAACCCAACTAATAAGCAAATCGGTGCAAATTTGATAAAAGGTTCTATTGCTCTCAGAGTTTTTCACCCATGTTAAAAAAAATCTGCAGTAGATTAACCACTTCCAGCCTAACCAGTACCAGCCTGTAATACCCCTTCTTTACCAGACTATTTTTCAGTTTTCAGCTCTATAAGAGTTTGACTGACAATTACTCCATCATGCAACATGGTACCTAAATTAATGTGATATAATTTTTAGGCAGATGAAGCTCTGTTTCTGTTTGGCTGGTATTGAATAACCACTAAGCTTTAGATTTTTTCTATAAAAAGGTAAAAGCCCCAAAAAAAAAAAAAATGTTCCTTACTTTGAATAAAAATACCAGAATAGTATGAAAACCCCAGAATTTACACATGTTTTAAAAAATAGACAGCCCAAGATGCCACTTTTTTTTTGGGGGGGGGGGGGCAGAATAAAGAAACATGCTGGCACTAAGGAGTTTAAAGTGGTTGTAAACCCTTACATATACCCAGTGAGTTGACTGGCCTCAGGTGACACACAAAGATGAAACAAATCCTCCTACATACACTATCCTCTGCAGCCCACTCTCCTCTACAGTCATTGAAAGTGCAGTTTACACATCATTTCTGAGCTTAAAGAGTAGCCTCAGGCTACAGTCAGCAGCTACAAATACTATAGCTGCTGACTTAAATACTAATAGCTGACTCAAATACTATAGCTGCTGACCAGCTGTAAAACCAGCTGTAAAGCCTTGCGGCTTTACAGCTGGTTCCCTACTGAGCATGTGTGAAGTCCGCTGCGATTTGTGAATGGCCCGGCGGCGGGGGAAAGGAGGAGGGGGGGCAAACTTCCGGATGACTTTGGTTGGAGCTCCGCTTTAAGAAGTTAGGGGATGGGGATCTGATGTAACACATTGTATAGAGAGGATAGCTGAGTGTAATCTGAGACCTGAGGGGATTGAATAGACATACACCCCTCATACACAGGTGGGTCAGTCTCCCAGGATTGTTTTGTTTCAGGATAAATAATCAGAACAGAGTTTTGGCTATTAATCCAGTATCATTATAAATGGCACTGGGTAAATATAGGGTCACCGATCCACCATTCAAAGACGTACCCCAGTAGGAAAAGGGGTAATAGTATATCTAAAGCCAAAACTTTACTCCTTTTATTTGTTCAGGTGACTATTGTTACTGAGACAGAAAGTGTTACATTGCATTCATCATAAACTTTTCCTTGTTTGGCACTAGCACTGCATCCATTTTTACAGAATAATATTTCAATGTTTTCCAGCGAGCTGGAAATACTTCAGTGACCAAACATCCCTATTATCACATGCCTAATTATCCCAATTGCTACTCAAATTGGTCACATCACGTAAATAGGATTTTGTGTACTGCTTATGGTGTGAATGCCTGCTGAACGATAGCTAAATAAAAAAATTAGGTATATAATACAGTCTGTCAATAGTAATAACACAGAATTTACTGTTTATCCAGGGAACCCACCGTAACATCGTTTTATTGGTTTTGATCCACTAGTTTTAAACTACCATTGGTATGGTGACAACATTGTTGGTTCTGCAGTGAAATCACTGCAGTGTTGTCACCCTCTGGACAGGGTAGTTTTAGACTGAAATAAGTGACAAAAAATTTCCCAACTCCAGCTAACAGTTATTTAGTTACCGCAACTGTTTTTTCTTTTGGAAAAAAAGATTTTAACCATTTAAATAATAGTTAACCATTGAAAGCACTCCAGACAGTGTTGGTTTTCCCTGGTCTCTGTAACAGTCACTTTTGCTGCCCAGCTTGATCTGCATACAATTTCAGAGAAATTGATAAATAAAGGCATGTGAAAGATAAAAGAAAACAATATACTGAATGCTATCATTACAAGTATTAACCACATACTATTACCACATATAATATTTTTAACGATAGTGAGCCATTTAGTCATTTTCTCTGTGTAGGGTGCCCAGAGATTGGATCTGTATGGCCATCATTAAAAAGAATGTGATGTCCATAGCGACAAGCTGAACATCAGATAACTATAATTATTAATATGAATATTGGGGATTTATTTAGCACCAACTGTTTGCTCAGCACTTTACAATATAAAGGGAGACCATACAGTTACAATACAATTTAACACAAGAAGGCTATGGAGGCCCTGCTTGTGAGAGCTTACTATCTAAAGGGATGGGAAAGTAATACAAAAGGTAGTAACTGTGTGGGTATGAGTTTATCTAATAAGTAAAATGCAGTTGCTAGCTACAGGCAGGATAGGCAAGATTTGAGAGTCCAGGATTACACCTAGCACCCTGTTATGGGTTGAAGGAAGGAGAGTTGTGCTATTATTCTCAATGGAAAAGCCTTGGGAAACAGGGAGAAGGAAATAATATGAGCTCAGCTTTGGAAAGATTGAGTTTGAGGAAGTGGTTTGACATCCATAGTAATAATAATAGGGCTTTCCTGTGTGAATCTTTGGAGAGAAGCTAATTGCTGGATCAAGAGAGTTACTGACTAGAAGTATCTCTGTGATAAGAAGTTTCTTTTAAACCCAGCCATACATGGTTTGAACCATTAATGGGCAGGCTGAATGTACCAAGTTGACCGATCGATCGACTTGGGTAAAACCAGCCTGCCGGATTCTCTTGCGATTATCACAGTGAGCTCTCTGAATGTTTTTTTCCTCTCACTACGTTTTATGAACTTACATCAAAGTCTCAGTGCCTCCTGGATGGAGTGCCTTCGTGGATTCTTCATTGGAATAATTATTGATATGTCACTAGATTGGTAATGCACAAGGAGACTGAGGAAGTGAGCTAAGGAGTAAAGAGATAGAGTTGGGTGTCATCAGCATAAAAAAGGTATTGGAAACAATGTGAGGAACTAGCCAAGGGAAGAGGTGTAGACAGAAAATAGAAGGAGTCTAAGGACAGAGCCTTAGGGAACCCCTACAGGAAGAGGAAGAGGAGAAGAGGAGGTAGTAGCTGACATTAAAGGAGGTCTTAGATAGGTACCAAGATAATCAGGAAAAAGCAGAGTCTTGGTAGCCAAGGAAGTAGAGTTTTTTTGAGGATGAGCTAGTTGTCAGCTGTGTAGATGGCAACAGAAAGATCTAAGAGTACGAATAGTGCTATTTGTCTTTGAAGGGCAGTTTCTGTGGAATGTTGTGAGTAAGACTGCAAAGGCTTAGGAAGGTTGTAATCAGTGAGATACTGTAGCAGCTCAGATGGTTGTAGGAGTTCTAGGCATTCTAGGAGTTTGGAAGCAAATAGGATTAAGGAGATGTGCCCTAGCTTGTTCAGAGTGGTAGAGTGCATTGAGAGCTTTTTGAGTATAGGGGTGACCAGAGCATGTTTTGGAGGGGAGGAGAAGATGTTAGTACAGATGGTGGGCAGAGGGGGATAAAATAGGTCGGTAGCATGAAGAGAGCATTATATTTTAGGAGTGCTTCTTTATACATGGAAAAGTATTGCAGGGACCTAATTTTATGCCACTTTCACTCAAGAGTGTGGATATATAGTTTAAGTCATTTTGGTGTCATCTGTTTGTCAGTGTTGAAATGGATAGGGGCCTAATTCCACATTAGGTGAGGGGAGTAAGTGTTTCCAGTGAGAAAGAGAGTTAGTTGTTATTGTCTATTTGTACAATATGCACAAAAAATAGCCCAGCCAACCTATTTATTTAAAGTTGAAATAGGCATATTCAGAGTTGGATTGATTGTTAAATCTATGAAATGATTAACTTGGTGTATACTGATTTGGTTCTCATTTCAGATTCTCATTTCTCTTCCATGTCCATTGTTTACAGATTTAATTTTGTATGTATTTTAGATTAGTCATGAATGGTTCCTATTTTCATATGTTGGTCCGTCCCTCCCTTTCCTTATTCTTTTCATATTCATTTTCCATTTTATCCTACAATTGTGTAATAGGCTTTTCACGTTGTATTCATATTTCTGGAATCCCTTCCCCTTGATAAGAACAGATTCAATGTTTGCAATCGACAATCTATCTTCAGGGAGGGTATCCAACTTGGATGCAACTGAGACTGCACTAAAACAATAGGTCTGGCCTGAGAAAATATATTGTGTTTAATAATATACTGAAGGAAAGACACAGAACTGTATTTATACAGTAATTCCATTTCCTATTTGGTTACATTTTATTTTATTTATTTTCATGAAGTTTAAAAGGAAAAATAAGTAGTAGAAAATGAGTTGTTCCACAGCTAAATGTATTATTGTGCAGTGCTTTGCAAAATAAAGAGCAACGTTGCAATTAAAATACAATGCAAGATAAGAAGGTTGGGAAGGCCTGTTCATTTAAAATATTTCAATTTTTTCCTGCTAATCTACTAAAATCAGCTTGTCACTTTTTTGTTGTTTTCAAATGTTCTCCACTAGTTTTAATCTTGGGGAAAAAATGTGTGGTTGTATAATTATTGGAAAAATGAGTAATAATTCAGAATACGTCTGTTTTCATATAATTGTTGCAGAAGTGAAATGCATGGACAAGATGATGAAGTCCATAGGAAACATAGCACTGACAGGCTGTTGACTCATTTCAGTGATGTCATACAGCTTTTACTTAGATGAATGCCGACACTTTGCTATTTGCGCTTTCGCTCATACGTCTAGAAAATTATTTATCCAGACAGCTTGTTTGTTTTAACTTCTGAATCAACTCTCAATGATGGTAAAATAGGTTCCCTACCACTAGTGCAAATGCTAATCAAGGATTAGACTGTGTTCCATTTTGTCCTCTGAAATTAACAGATAATAGAGGACACAAGGATAAATGTAATGATGACGAACAATGGTAAGTTTCTCAGGGGTTAATCCAGCTTCATCACTCCACACAACAGGGTTAATCTACCAAAAGAAGCTTTAAAGTATATTTAAAGAGAACATTTACTACTTGAAGTATGCCAAATAAAGGACACTATTTGAGAAAAAGATTTTAGAATTAGGAACTGATGGGGCAGAAGAAGGAGGCATGTTAAAATTCTTGTTTGTCTCTCATGGAGTCTTGTTTTGTCTGGATACATGTCTTCCATGCTGCCTCTTAAAGAAGATAAGACACAACAAAAAACAGCTTACTTATCCCTTATGTCCAGCTTAGAAACAAGGGGACAATATTAGTCGTTCCACTAAAGTCTCTTTTTTTATAGTCATCTGACAGCAAGGATTAGCGAAAACGCGGTGGGGGGAAATAACAATTAGGGAACTAGTTAGTGAACTTATCTGTGAAATCCTGAGCGTGAATAAAGATGCTTGCACAAATTTAAGCTACCCGTAGAAAAGAGATGAAAGTTTTTGGCTGGGTCAGCAGATGATCTTATGTCTTAAGCTGAGCATACATGGAGTGAATTTCAGTTTGTTTTTAATGAATGGGCTGACATTCAAGCCATAGGTGGCCCTGTTGGCACCCTCCCACCTGACATACTTTGATCTCAAAATTTAAGGCCAAATAGGCAAATTTAAAACCAAATAGGGGCTGAATCCAATCAGAAGCAGTCACTGTTCGGGTATTCTACCAGTCAGCTGGCAATTGGGTTGTGGGGACGAGGCCCTTGTCCCCATCAACATGGGGACAAGATGTTTTGGGGGGACCCCAAAACATCCTCACCATGTTGAGGGTATGTGGCCTGGTTCAGGAGAGGGACGCTCTCTCGTCCCCCCTCTTTTCCTGTGACCTGCCAGGTTGTGTGCTCGGAAAAGGGTCTGGTATGGATTATGGGGGGACGCCCATGCCATTTTTTTTAATTTAGGTGCAGGGTTCCCCTTAAAATCCATACCAGACCTTGATTTGGGGGGGACCCCTACGCCATTTAAAAAAAAATTGGAGCAGGATTCCCCTTCATATCCATACCAGACCTGAAGGGCCTGGTATGGATTTTGGGGGGACCCCCACGCTTTTTTTTTTATTTTGGGGAGGGGGTTCCCCTTAATATTCCTACCAGACCCAAAGGGCTTGGTAATAGACTGGGGGGGACCCATGGCGTTTTTTCAATGAATTTTTTCTATATTGCCGGGATCCGAAAATACATTACAGCCGCGACCATTTTTAAATGACATTTTTTCCTTTAGAAATGTAATTTTGCTGTGATGTTGTTATAAACACGGGAAAAATGCGCTACTTTACAAACATACTAAGGGCAACCCCCAGGCACGATATTTATAGGAATATTTCATTTTTATTGTTTCACTTTAAGCATTATTAAAATCACTGCTTCTAAAAAAACTTCAGTTTTTAAAACTTTTTTTTTTGCATTGATATCTGTCCCCTGGGGCAGGACCTAGGACCCCATGCCATTTTTTTTCAATGATTTAAATCTATATTGCCTGGTTCCGACAATTCATTACAGCCGCAATCAGTTTTAAATTACTTTTTTTCCTTTAGAAATTTCATTTTGCTGTGTTACTGTTCTAAACACTGGAAAAATGCGCTACTTTACAGGCATACTAAGGGCAACCCCCAGGCACAATAGTTAAAGGAATATTTTATTTTTATTGTTTCACTTTAAGCATTATTAAAATCACTGCTCCTGACAAAATGGCCATTTTTAAAACTTTTTTTTGCATTGATACATGTTTCCCGGGGCAGGACCCAAGTCCCCATACACTTTTTATGGCAATAACTTGCATATAAGCCTTTAAAATTAGAACTTTTGTTTTTTCATGTTAGTGTCTCATAGACTTTAACCCTGTTTTTGCGGCTTTTCAAATTTGCCGCGAACACCGCATAATGTTCGAGCTCATCCCTAGTTGTCAACACTTTTTTTACTGGCAAAACATGAAAAATTTACTAATAAGGAGCATTTTTACTGACAACCTAAAACATGAAGGAACATTCTATTATAAACTAAGACAATCAATATTTAAACAATAAAAAACAATATGTAAACATTAATCACTTGAGTACCAGCCTGCAATACTCTTTCATCACCAGGCAATTTTTCAGTTTTCACCGCTGTCACAATTATTCTGTTACGCAACACTGAACCCAAATGAGTTTTAGATCTTTTTTTTTAGACAAAGTTTTCTTTTCGTGTTATTTAATAAATGCTGTTTGT
Organism: Lithobates sylvaticus; assembly: GCA_028564925.1. Classification (NCBI taxonomy): domain Eukaryota; kingdom Metazoa; phylum Chordata; class Amphibia; order Anura; family Ranidae; genus Lithobates; species Lithobates sylvaticus. Next base: position 417,214,323 of record CM053027.1, read on the forward strand.
TTTTGTTTTTGTTACTATAGAAAGAAAAAAAAAAAAACAGAAAACTGTTTCCTATACTTTATGGTAAAATAAAAAAGCTAGAATAGTAAGGAATCCCCAGAAATCACAATTTTCTTGAAAACAGACGCCCCAAGGTGATTTATTTGTTTTGACACATTTTATTTAGAAATAAGGAAACCAGCTGGTACTGAAGGGGTTAAACATTCAGAATGATGCACTAGATACAATAATGTACAGGTCATACACAAAGAAAGCAGTAAGTGAAGGAGTTAATGTACTACTCACATACCGTACAGTGGCAGGATGGAGATGAAGGGATTAATGTTTAGATCTGGTTGGAGTTAAATACTAACATCCAGTTTTACAATCCTTGTGTAAGGTTAGTTTTAAAGGGGTACTGTTGATGCTATAGCAAAGACCTTTTAAATAACTGTGTGCTTCCAACCCTGTGGCAACTGTTTGGGAAAGGCCTTTTTATGTTCCATTGTGCACAAAACCAGGTCTATAAAGGCTTAAAGTAGAACTATAGGCAACACATTGTAAGGGAGGGTTATAGCCCCTGTCAGTTTATTTTTTACCATCCCTGTCCCATTGCAGAGATTTCCCTTCACTTCCTGCCCTATAGCCAAACTGGAAGTGAATGGAAATCTATGCAAATTAAGGGAAATCATTTCCCCCCCAGGCCCACAGAACTAGTGTCCCCACTTGAAAATTTCAGGACGGGTCTTAAACAGCAAGGGGTGTGGCCTTGACAGTAAGGGGTGGGTCATATTTAAATTAGGGGGTGCACGATTTTAGTCAGGGCTAGGGCAGCACAAAACCTAAATACACTACTGCATTGAGTGGCCTACAGAGAGCCCTGATTGAACCCTATTAAACACTTTTGGGATGAATTAGAATGGTCCCCATCTGATCCAACATTAGTATCTGACCTTGCAAATGGTCTTTTTGCTGAATGGTTATAAGATTTCATAGACACATTCTAAAATGTTCTTCCTAGAAGAGTTAAGGCTGTTATAGACACAAAGCGGAGCAACTCTGTATTATAACAATTTAAATGGTTTTGATGTGGGATGTCTATCATAGGGTAGGTGTAATGGTTAATTGTCCACAAACTTTGGCGATATATTGCATAACTGAATTATTTTATTTTTCATTTATGCCTATAGCATGTAAAAATTAACTAAATTACCATTTAGAAAATGAAAATTAATTCTAATATTGAATGTAATTTGGATTGAAGAAAAAGAAAATTCTAAATGGATACAAAAATCAAACCAATATGAATACATTTGTAAAAATCATTAAGGTTACCAGATATGGGCATATTTTGTATTCAAAATATTCTAATACACAGCCTGAGCACCAGACGGAACAAAAATTCCTTCTGACTCCAAAGTTTTCGGTTCTGGTTTAATGAGCTGATTCTGTCTGTGGACTGTAATCATCTTTCCCACGGCTGGTACTTGTTAAAATAAAAATCTGTATAACTTATACCACATATATTGTCACTCCAGACTTATTTTTGTATTGTTTCCAGCCAGCACACCATGAGATTATTTCAAGCAAAGCCTAAAACTTAGTATTGCAGAATTTAAATAATATTTACAAAGTATATTTATAACTTGAAAAGCACATTTTTTCTCATATCTCAATTATGCCACATGGTTGTCCTACAAGTTTGCCTTCAAGGCAATTTATTCAATGTTCAATAATATGTCTTTATCTTATGTGCCCTTAAGGTCAGCAAGTACAATATTTTCAAAGTTTTTTTATGGAAAATACTTTACTGCATATACATAATAAGTTATTCTTCAAGCTACCTTCCGTACTAAAAGCTCTGATTAAGTGAGTAGATGTAAACAGGAATCAAAGACCTATTTATAATCCCAATGATCATGCATTTACATGTGAATGGGAAACACTGATCCAAGACAAGGCTGAAGTTAAATGTAACTGAGGAAGGGTTTCCTGATAACAGGGGTTTGGTGAATCCTGCTTGAAATCTGTGAAACACAAATTTAGCATCTTACTTCATTGAAGCCTATGGGAGGCAAATATTATTAGTAGGTAAGAGGTGGTTTGGATCTGAACTCGGTTCGATCCCAGTTCACCAAAACCTGTGGAAAGCTGTAATGTAATTGAAAAAAAAAAACAAGGTCACATGCCATATGCCTCTTGGATTTTCTTGGAATAATTTAGGAAGTAAGAAGATCTGCACATACGGATTAAGGGCGGATGCTGTTGGCTTTTCCAAACGTGCCAAAAATGGTGATTCTGTCCCACTCCTGATGGATCTATAGGGTTGCTCACTATCAAAAGAACAGTGACACCTTGCAGACGGTAAAGCTGATTGAATGATGAATTCACATGTGCTTCCAAAGATAAATCTGCAAATATGCAGTTAAAACGTTTTTTACCCCAACAATTTATATTCCTGATATGTGCCTGCTGTACTGTGTACTTGTATGAGACAATATCCTGTTCTCTTTGTATTGCTTCCTTTATGTGAGATCCCTGGTGTTCCTGCCAGTCCCTCTGCTTTCCTATTAAAAACTGACAGGCAGGATAGCACTAGTTCCCTAGCTAGGCTCCTCCAATGATCAGACTTTTCCCCGGCTGCACAGCCATTCACTGGGAATCTCAGTGTGCTGCTGCTTCTCCTCCCCTGAGCTCGTAAGCAGCTGGGAACAGAGGCAATGTAATCACATATAAAAAAGAGAAAAAAGGTATTTATAATTGATTTTTATATCTATACCAAAATGTTTTGCCTTTCCTTTCTATTTTAAACTGAATGGATTGTTTTACAAGGTGATCATTTACAATCACTTTAACCACTTGCCGACCGCCGCACGCGATTAACGTCGGCCGAATGGCACGGGCAAGCAAAAGGGCGTACCCGTACGTCCCTTGGAATTTGCCTCCTAGTGGGCGGACTGCGCGCTGCGGGTACTGCAAACTCAATGTTCGCCGGCGGCCTGCGATTGCGGCGAGAAGAGGCAGAACAGGGAGATACAAGGCATAAACAAGGCATTTCCCAGTTCTGCCTAGCAACATGCCAGGGATCTACTGCTCCCTGTCATTGGGAGCAGTGATCTCTATCATGTTGTGGTGAGCCCAACCCCCCCCCCCCCCCACAGTTAGAACACATCCAGGGAACACACTTAACCCCTTGATCGCCCCCTAGTGTTTAACCCCTTCCCTGCCAGTGTCATTTATACAGTAATCAGTGGCTATTTGTGGCTCTGATCTCTGTATACATGTCAATGGTCCCAAAATAGTGTCAAAAGTGTCCGATCTGTCCGCTATAATGTCGCACTCCAGATAAAAAATGCAGATTGCTGCTATTACTAGTAAAAAAAATAATAATAATAAAAATCCCATAAATCTATCCCCTATTTTATAGACGCAATAACTTTTGCGCAACCCAATCAATATACACTTATTGCAATTTTTTTACCAAAAATATGTAGCAGAATACATATCAGCCTAAACTGTGGAAGACATTTTTTTTTTTATATTTTTTTGGGGGTATTTATTATAGCAAAAAGTGAAAATTAGTGGGAAAAAAGGGGAATTGTGGGAAAAAAAGGATAACAATTTTGTTTGGGTACATACGTACGTCGCACGACCGCGCAATTGTCAGCTAAAGCGATGCAGTGCCGAATCGCAAAAAATGCTCTGGTCAGGTAAAACCTTCCGGGGCTGATGTGGTTAATATTGAGCTACGCTGGCTAGACATATAAAGAAGGATCAGACTACAAGAACCACCTTAAGTGCTTTCTCTTTCTAAAGATTTGTAAAGCTGTTTCTTACTGCTTCTTTCTTTCCTAGTAGTCTACCCATACAGAAACATCTAAAATACTGTATATGCAAAGGCAATTTTTCCCAGTTTGGATGGAGTAGATCTTTTTTTATTTATTTCTTTTTTTGCAGACTGTGGGGGAGATTTACTAAAACTGGAGAGTGCAGCTGGTGCAGTTCTGCATAGAAACCAATCAGCTTCTGGGTTTTTTGTCAATCCTACCACCTTACAATGGACCTTGTCTCAATGTTAAAAGACAGGGGCCATTTACCTACATCAGGTTCCCAAAAGGATGTGGAGGTTTGTGGTGGTGGGGGGGGGGGATAAAAAGAAGCAGGGGGGCACCAGATATCCACCCTCTGAGGGAAATAAGTATCAATATAAACTCAAAAGTAAATGATTACTTAGACACCATGAAAAAGTAATTTACTAAAATACTTTTGCATTTTATGAATGACTACAAACATTCTTCTGCTTTCCCATCGCTGGAAACAGCAACGGTCTCTGCTTTGGTCGTAAACAAACTGCCTATTTACCTATGGCCAGTTTGTGTGTGGCAAAAACTTTTCAGAAACTTTTATATTTTGGGCCCACACTGGCTGCAGCCAGGGTTGGTATTCTGCTGTGACTGCTCAGGTAATCAGTTACATGTGAACAGCAGCAGCGCCCGCCATTGATTTGTATAGTACAAATTTGACAGCTGCCGCTCACACCTGCAGCTGTTAACACACAGTATGTGCAACAGCGTTTACATCAGGGATCCTCAAACTACGGCCCTCCAGCTGTTGCAGAACTACACATCCCATGAGGCATTGTAAAACTCTGACATTCACAGACATTACTAGGCATGATGGGAATTGTAGTTCCTGAACAACTGGAGGGCCATATTTTAAAGACCCCTGGTTTACATCCACCAGCAAGAATCTACTGATTCTTGCAAGTGGCTGCACATGAATTCCCATGTGAATGTTGGCTTATGCTTCCCAGATCTTATTTTCCTGTATTTAGATGTTCCTGCTGGTTTAGCAACGTTTATGCATGTTTATATGCATTTAAACATGTTTACATCATGCATTCACATGTGTTTAGTCATGTTTTGAGTTTATAATCGTTTAATGTATGCAGAAGAATTCTATTTCTCTAAACACAGCTATATGACCACACCTGAACACAGATAAAAGTTCAGCTTCAATGTTTCCATTGAAAAACCATTGCTTGCGTTTCTATGCCTTTACAAATACCCACTAAATGCATATCAACACAGGTTTGACAGTGCCAGTTTATAAATGAGGCCTTTGGGTGACAGCAACCACTTGCTGCACTTCTCCTTTAGAGGAGCCCCGCTGTCACCCTGATTTGAACTATAGACACTTTGCTCTCTCGTCAATGACAGATTGCAAATGATAGTAGGACAAACCCCGAAAAATTCTTCAAATATACTAATAGTAAAAAGGTCAGGTCTGAGCATGTAGGCCCTTTACAAAATAATCTAAAGTGAGTGACTGGGGACAAAGAGAAGGCTAATTTATTAAATACTTTCTTCAGCTCTGTGTATACAAAGGAGCATGGGGAGCTCATGTCCATAATGGGGGTGGTATTTACACAACCCCGAATGATCCACAATGGCTCAAAAGTGATATGGTCCAGAAATATTTAGACAGAATAAAGGTGGATAAAGTACCTGGACCAGATGGCATCCACCCACGGATCCTAAACGAATTGAGCTCTGTCATTTCAAAGCGATTGTTTCAAATTTTTAGAGACCCGTTAATTACTGGAATGGTACCACTGGATTGGTGTAAAGGCCAATGTGGTGTCTATATTTAAAAAGGGATCAAAGTCTTTACCAAGTAACTATAGACCTGTTAGTTTAACTTCTATAGTTGGGAAGATATTGTAGAGTTTAATAAAAGAACATATAGATGAGTTCTTGCTGGAAAAAAAACATTTTAAGCAACAGACAGCATGGATTCATGAAAGACAGAAGTTGTCAAACAAACCTGATTTCTTTTTATGAGGCGGTAAGTAAAACCTTGGCCAGAGGGGTGGCGGTGGACATGGTATACTTGGATTTTGCAAAAGCATTTGACACAGTTCCCCACACACGACTCATGTGTAAGGTAACACCTACAGGCTTGGAAATATCAGTTTGTAAATGGATAGAAAAGGGGTTAAAAGACAGAATTCAGAGAGTAGTGGTTAATGATTCTGACTCTGAATAGTCTAAGGTTATCAGTGTACCCCAAGGTTTAGCGTTGGGACCCTTACTTTTTAATATCCTTATAAATTATATAGGGTCTGGTATTAAAAGTACCATTTCTGTCTTTGCAGATGACACCAAGCTATGCAGTGGAATAACATCCTTACAGGATGTCTCCAACCTACAAGCCGACCTCAATGCACTGTTTAATTGGGCAACTATGTGGCAAATACGGTTTAATGTTGATAAATGTAAAGTTATGCACTTGGGGGCTAAGAAAATGCATGCATCATACATACAAGGGGGGGGGGGGTGGGTACAATTGGGGGAATCTATGGTGGAGAAGGATATGGAGGTTTTGATAGATTATAAGCTTACCCACTTCAACACCGGAAGGATTTACCCCCTTAATGAGCAGGTCATTTTTTGCGATATCGCACTACATCGCTTTTGATGACCATTGCACGGTCGTGCAATGTTTTACCCAAACAAAATTGATGTCTTTTTTTTCCACAAATAGAGCTTTCTTTTGGTGGTATTTGATCACCTCTGCGGTTTTTATTTTTTGCGCTATAAGCAAAAAAAGACTGACAATTTTGAAAAAAAAAACTATATTTTTTACTTTCTGCTATAATACATATCCAAAAAAATAAATAAATATTTATTCATCAATTTAGGCCAATATGTATTCTTGGTAAAAAAAATTGCAATAGGCGTACATTGATTGGTTTGCACGAAAGTTATAGCATCTACAAACTATGGGATAGATTTATGTTTTTATTGTTTTTACTGGTAATGGCGGCAGTTTGCGATTTTTAGCGGGACTACAAAACTGCAGCAGACACTTCTGACCCCAAGTGACACTTTTTGGGGACCAGTGACATTATTACAGTGATCAGTGCTAAAAAAAAAAATGACTGACCAATGTAAAAATTACACTGGCAGAGAAGGGGTTAACTCTAGGGGGCAATCAAGGGGTTAACTTTGTTCCCAGATGTATTCTAACTGTGATGGGTTTACTGGGACTAAACAGAGATCGCTGTTCCTGATCACTAGGAACAGCATGTCTCAGTATTGTCCCCTGTCAGAACGGGGATCCGCCTTGTTTACATAGGCAGATCCCCGTTCTGTCTCTCTGTACCGTGATCATGGGTGGCCGGGGAACTGGAGAAAGTGCAGAGAAGGGCAACCAAACTGATAAGAGGCATGAATGAACTCAGCTATGAGGAAAGATTAGAGGAACTGAATTTACTCTCTCTTGAAAAGAGGACATTAAGGGGGATATGAGTGACATATATAAATACATAAGTGGTCCATATAGTGAACTTGGTGTTGAGTTATTCACTTTAAGGTCATCACAGAGGACAAGGGGGCACTCTTTACATCTAGAGGAAAAAAGTTTCCACCTCCAAATACGGAAAGGCACCCTGCCTTTGGCCAATCATGTCTCTCACAGCAGATTGTGCTGTTATTGGCCAAAGCATGCAGGTCAGGTGCATGCTTTGGCCAATCAGCAGCTGTCAATGCTCTGCAATCTTGCTTGAATTCGCCCCATATGTTCGGTTCATCTGTGGACAAAGGAACACCTCATGTTCAAGTCGAACTTACATTCAATTAGAACATCAGGACCATCCCTACTCCCTAGTGTATTAGACAACTTGTCCAGTCACATTGTAGGTACAGTAATGCCCCGTACACATGGTCGGAATTTTCCAACGAAAATGTTCGATGGGAGCTTGTTGTCGGAAATTCTGACCGTGTGTAGGCTCCATCGGATATTTTCCATCGGAATTTCCGTCACACAAAATTTGAGATCTGGATCTCAAATTTTCTGACAACAAAATCCGTTGTCATAAATTACGATCGTGTGTACACGCATGCTCGGAATCAAGCAGAAGAGCCGCACTGGCTATTGAACTTCATTTTTCTCGGCTAGTCGTATGCGTTGTACGTCACCGCGTTCTTGACGTTCGGAATTACCGACAAGATTTGTGTGACCGTGTGTATGCAAGACAAGTTTGAGCCAACATCCGTCTGAAAAATGTTGTGGATTTTGTTGTCGGAATGTCCGATCAATGTCCGATCGCGTGTACGGGGCATTAGTGTGTGGATTACTAGCTTTGGCTCTAACATTGCTTACATTCCTTATCCAAAACTCCCCCCCCCCCCCACACTTTCTCTCCCCATCCCTTTCTTTTTATGTTCTTTTCTCTCCCTTCCATTCCCACCCTTTCTTCCTCTTGATGTTTTTATACTGACTTTGGTCTAACTTTTATAAAGGATTTTTTGAATAAAAAATACTATTTTATAATAGGGTGTCTGTGAACTACCTCCAGAGATATAATAAAAGTCCCCGTTGTTTTGTCTGTGAATGGGTTTAAGGCCACATTCACACCTGCGATTGTATTTGTGGGATCAGCCATGATTATATTACCCACAGCTAGATGCACAGCATGTATTTCTATGAGACTGTTTACACTGTGTGATTAGCTGCAAACTGTTGCAATGCAATTACTGTGTATAGGATAACTAGGATCAAACTCCATCCAGGCACACATTTTTGAGCATAAACACTTAAAATCATTGCTTACTGCATTTTGAAATTACATGTGATTATGTACTATGAGATTATGTGCAATTTTTCCAATTTTTAAAAAAAAATCACCCAGGAAAGGGCTGGGTTTAGGGTAAGGAAAAATCGGGAAGTGTGCCTGGGACCATTTTGGATGATCCCTGGTGCTGCACACAAATCTAGTGGGCAGTATGGTTGCTCGATATCTTATCGATAAGGCTATTATAGGATCTACAAAGCATTATGGCCTATAGGTGGTTAATGTGATCATGTGACCAAAAAATTGTATCTAATCACAAATGCATGTTATCTTAGCTAATCACATTTAATTGTAAGGTGCTTTTCCAAGAAATCACATGAGATGAAAAGTTTCAAAACATGCTCAACTCATTGCAATTGTGAACGCACACTACATTTTCTTTAGGAACTAGATCTCTCCTGAGAATAAAGGATGTTGAGAGATCTGCCCATCCTCATTTGAATTCCCACAGAGCTGAGACCTGCTGTGACTTTTCAGCATGACTCAGCTGGCATACAGATGTGGGGCATGTGTGGTGAGGAGACAGCTGGGTGGGTGACCACAGAGATTTTCCAGCATGTTAGAACATCTCAACCTGATAGCAAACACTTCTCACAAATAATTGTTACTGCTCAGGCATTAACCCTTTGCAGCCCAGTTTTAAAAATGTAAGGTTAACGGGTGGTCTAAAGCCCCATACACACGGTCGGACTTTTTCATGGATTCTGTCCGATCGGACAATGTTGTTGAAAAATCAGACCGTGTGTATGCACCATCGGACAGTGTACGTCGGATTGTCCGACGGACAAAGTCTTATCTCCTGCTGGAAAGATTTGCCGACAACACGGTCCGATCACACCAAATCCGATCGTGTGTACGGTTGTCCGACCGGACAAAGTGCTACGCATGCTCAGATCACATTATAAGACCAAAGCTATTGGCTACTAGCCTCTACGTAGTCCCGTCGTAGGCAACAAACGTCACCACGTTCAGAATGATCGGATTTTCCGACAACTTTGTCCGACCGTGTGTACGCAAAACCAACATCAGACAAAGTATGACGGACAGGATCCGACCGACCTGGTCCGCGGATTGTCCGACCGTGTGTATGGGGCTTTAGACATAACAAGCCAAAGCGTCAATGAAAGTTGTTGCAGGTATGGGTACACTAACAAAAAGGTATAGTGAGTATTGCTGTTTAGCTCTATTAAAGCTAACGTTTTGGTAAGAATTTTATTGCATAGTTACATTGGTCCAGCGTGGACCAATATAAGTATGCATACCTGGATATAGGCCTGGATTATTTCCTAAATGTACATAATATAACTGGATACTAACATTTATAGGTAAAGTTGATCCATTGCCTCTCAGGGGGTCAGGAACTGGATAATGCTTTGCTGTTTTTTTTCTTGCCTTCCTCTGGATTAACTGTGGGTATGGGATTGTGTATATAGGATTGTACGTTTTTTTTTGCCTTTTATTAGTTGAACTGGATGGACTTTTTGTCTTTTTTCAGCCAGACTAACTATGGAACTATCTTATACTTGAGCAAAGCCTGCTACTACAGTAATAGCACAAATCAATTCTCCTGCGCTTGGGTAGTAGGTCTAGGGATGTGTAGTGCAGAAAACTCTTTTTAATGCCAGCGGCCTTGATGCCCTCCTCAGAACAATAGGTATCCTTGGAACTATAAAATATTAGAAAAAAGGAGGGCACATTGACCTAGTTCATTACCAAAAATATATTTAATCCAAGTAAAACCACATCTGTATGTGAGTATAACCATTTCTGTTTTTTGGATTAAATATATTTTTGGTAATGCACTAGGTCGGCGCGCCCTTCTTTTTTCTAATATTTTTCTAATATACTACAGTATACTACAGTAATAGCAGCATACTTTGGGGCTCAGTGCAAAGAGGCTTCCCATTTGCATAGTAACGGCAGGGGGTCACTCGCTCAGCACTGTCACCATTCATGGAAAACCTTGCAATTTTTTCAGCATTCTCTGTTTGGGAAAGGTGGAATAACATCACAATCTTCACATCTTCAAATCAGAGAAAGCTTTGTATGCATAAAAAAAAACCCACAAGGAATTCTGTAAATGGTGACAGTGTCGCATGAGTGACTTCAGTTATTATGTAAAAGGGCACTCACTGGATCTGAGTGATGACTACTACAGAGATTTACAGCTTCCACAGGGATCACTCAAATATAAGATGTGCATATGTACATTATGCAGATTGATAGCAATGACTCCCGCTGCCGTCAATAAAATGTTGTGCAGAGCGAGCAGGAAGGGGGGGGCAGGGCCTAGAGCTGGGGTGGGCAGGGCCTAGCCGCCAGCTCTTTGTCAATAGATGCAGATAGAGTGGCTCGGAAGCTAGCCCACATGCCTCATGGAAGGCACCCGCTGAAGAGGAGGAGCCTGGAGCGCCTGCAGGGGGCCCTACAAGAAGAGGATAGGGGCTGCTCCATGCAAGACCATTGCACAGAGCAGGTAAGTATGACATGTTTTTTATTTTATTTAAAAAAACATGAAGCATGAATGTCAATTTAAGACTTATGTAAAGAACCCATGAACCCCCTGCTGTTGTCTACTAGCATAGATGTCTAAATGTGGTTACATATGCAGGATATATAGAAATGGCAACAGAAGTTTTTAGGCAATGGCCCATTACTTCCTGATAATATATATGACCCTAACAAAACCATGCTAAAGGTTTGTTATGCTACTTTATCCTGGGAAAAATAACAAACAGGAATATACATTAAAAATACCTTTACTGATTGTCAAAGAAAATAAAATCTAACTACCATGGGACTGTCCTGAGATTTCAATAAGATTCTGATGTTTCATAGATCCAAGGCACAAATGGTCATGCTTAGTTTTATATGTGTCTGTGTTTAATAGCCCGATTCTGTTATGTACATGTTCCATTATATCTTCAATAGTTTTTAAAATTTTTATGGAACAAAAAATTATGTATCTGTGAGACTCTGGACTGTGGCACAGCAATCAAAACATATTTTATAGGTACAAAAGTCTTGTATTTTGTATAACCCTAACCCTTAACCCCCTCTCACTGTTAACAGGTTTGTCATGCTCTTCTTGGGGTGCCCAAAGGTGTCTTATTTTTTTTTACAATCCATGCAATGTCCCTGGCACTAAGGCCCCTTTCACACTGAGGCGTTTTTCAGGCGCTACAGCGCTAAAAAATAGCGCCTGAAAAAAAAACGGGCCCATTCACTCCAGTGTAAAAGCCAGCGGGCTTTCACACTGGAACGATGCGCTAGCAGGACGGTCGAACAAGTCCTGCTAGCAGCATCTTTGGAGCGGTGAAGGAGCGGTGTATACACCGCTAGTAAACCGCTCCTTCCCATTGAAATGAATGGGACAGCGCGGCAATACCGCCGACAAATCGCCACTGCAGCGGTGCTTTGTGGGCGGTTTTAACCCTTTTCGGCTGTTAGCGGGGGTTAAAACCGCACCGCTAGCGGCCAAAAACCGCTGCTAAAATGACGGTAAAGCATTGCTAAATATAGCGCTGCTTTACCGCCGACGCCGCTCCTGCTCCAGTGTGAAAGGCCTAAGGGATATTGTTTTCTCCAGGCTGCCATCATTTAACCAAACCCACAGTTTGCTGCAGCATGTTACACATGCCACAGATTGCTGTCTCCCTGAAGTGTCCCTCATTCTCAAGTTCTAAAGTTGGATGTTATTAATTGCCGAATACATCTAAATTGTCTTGCAAAAAATGCAATTATTGTATTAGGTTCATCACATTAGTTGTGGAAACCTGTGTTACTGCCTAGTTTACATAAATAAAAAAAATAATTTCAATATAATTGAAAATATACAATTAATATTGTAATTAATTAATTACAATATAATCCTACATATTTAACTGTGAAGGTGTCACCTTTAAATGATTTGTTATTCTCTTTACAAAATAACAAGAACTATTAAAACACTAATTTCCCTTTCTTGGTATTTCCCTAACTGTATAGTTTGACAGCTTGTGATCATTTACGGTATCAGACAAAAACAAAATTCCCTTTTCCTGGACTATTAACTTTAATGTGTGTGTTCATATCTTCCTGTTTTTCTAATAAAATGTTCTGTCTTTGAGTACAACAACTTTGAACACATGAAAATCTCATTATATATATATATTTTTTTTACATCAAAAGAAATGTTAGCAATACTCTAACTTGGAAATAAATGGATAATGTATATGCAGCAAGAGAATTACAAAGTAAACCAAACTGTTCTTTTCCCATTCCTTGGTAGATGATAAATACCTGTTGCGTCTGGAAATGAAAGAGCAAGGGACTTACTCCATCTGAGAGCACTACACCAATCAGCAAGAACCACCATTTCAAATGACAGGAGTCTATAGCCATCTGTAAGCTACAACTTGAGCAACTAGATTTTTTTGGATGGCTTCTATTGCTACAGACAGTAATTAGTGGGAACATCAGAGAAGTAAAGCAAGGTTGTGTCCACAGGGGTGATGGGGGGGGGGGGGGGGCAATCTGATGCTTTTAGAGGAGCTAAAATCCACATTTGGATGCAGATGCATTCTGTGCTATGGACACATACCAATAAGCCTATTAGCGCAGTCAGATCGCCACAGAAATGCCATCCTTGGACACACACTTTCTGTGACCAGGGTCAGTTGCATTTGTAGGGTCCTGCCCTGATCAGGCTAAATTTCGTTTTTGTTCTGCTGTGCTCAGGGGAGTGGCAATCTATTTTCTTAGTCTGGCCAGGTTACTCTAAGCTTGGAGGTTTATTTCCCCTGTCTGACTCCGGAAGAAGCTTCCAGAGATAGAGCAGGAGGGCCAGCCATTGATGTTATGAGTATTTATCTGACCTCAGCCAGTCCCTGGGAGAAGACAACCAGAAGGTGGCTGGGGTGAGGATAAAGTGTTGGGAGCCTTGTTCACTGAAGTTAATTTCCTGGGGCTACTGCCCCTGGGAGGCAGCGAAGTGTGAATTACTGAGAAGAATTGCTGTTGGGCCTCAGCCTGTGCTTGGCCCAAAAGAAGTTTGCCTAAAGGATACTGCTAGAAGGTATCACCTGTGGAGGCTGGCCTGGAGAAGGATCCTTTTCTTCCTCACTGGACACTAACTGAATGTTACATGGAGGCTGTATGGCAGACAGCTGTCCTTGGACATTGTGAGTAGGATCTGATCTAGGATCCCAGATGTGCTTTGGTGGAAGTGAATACCAGAGGTTGCTACATGAACTGGAACCCCTCATATAGAGTTTCAGATAATCTGGCTACTCAATCTACCTTCAAAAAGTGTCTGTTGAAGGATTTTTGGTCAAGAATCTGTCTTCCTGTATCTGCCTTGCATTTTGGGTTATCCTTTAACCTCATCCCTCTCTCCTGTTTGAAACACTCCAATACATCTACAAAAAGACATCCTGAACTGAGCGTGTGTCGTTGTGTTTAGAACAGGTGTTTTAGCCTAGCCGCCTCTGAACAGTTAGGGGAGACCTGGGTCATTCTCAGCAGCCCCTCCCGGGGTAAGCACTGTACATGTAATGGCTCAGGTGAGCTCTTTATTTATATGGAGTAAGAATCTGACAGCTGCCACTGACAGCTACCATTCTTCACACACATTATGTGCACACTGTGTTTATAACTGACAGCAAGGCTACTGATTCTCGCTGACAGCGACCCTGGCTGCCCGTGTGCACCCATGTAAATGTAGCCTTAGGTATACTAAAGGCAAAACTTTTTTTTAGTTTTGGATAGAGGGGAGATGGATAAGAACAGTTGTCAGTTTTTATTGCTGCCTGTGTTCCTGTTAAGGAGATTCACCCTCTCTATGTGTCCTGCTTACTATTATAATTTAATGTGAGTAAAAGAAAATTCCAAATTTTGTGTTCTCCAATAGAGGGGAAATCTTCCAATGGGAACACTAGTTCTGATGACCTGGGGGTCTCCAAGGAATTCTCTTAATTTGCAAGTATTTCCTCTCACTTCCTGTTTGGCTATGGGACAGAAATTGAAGGGAAATCGCCGCAATGGGACATAGGTGGCGAACCTTCCCTTAAAAAAAAAAGTTTCTTAATAGTACATCACGGGACACAGTAGTAGTTACTATGTGGGTTATATAGGCCTCCTTTAGGTGATGGACACTGGCACATCTAAACAGGAAGTTCAACTCTCTATATAACCCCTCCCACTGGTGGGAGTACCTCAGTTTTTTCGCCAGTGTCTTAGGTGTTGGTCACAATTAAAGATGTGCTGTGTTGAGCTCCCCAGGAATATTCCTTGCTGGGGCAAGCCATGCAAACGGATACATTCAAAGTGTCTTTTCCAGGCAAAATTGAATTGTACTGGCCTCGTGTCCAAAGAAACAAGGTTTTACCTGTAACACTTCTCTCCAGTATTTATTTTTTCAGACATTCCTGGCGGGTTGCTTTTTACAGGCCCAGGGCTGTGGATCGCCCGATGAAAAGGGGGCCCCTGTCCCTGAAGGTTTTTTAACGGAGCCGACCATGAGCGGTGAAGATTGGGTCTGTTTTACCACAGAACCCTGCAGCTGGATAAGGTAATGGAGATTCCTAAGGAATTTTTCTAATTCTTGTGGATTTTCTCCTTTAAGTAAATGTTTGTCACCACCAGGGGCTGTCAAGAGCACGTACCTCTTCCATGCTGGTCAGTCTTGCTCAGTGTCACAAGCTTCCTTCGAGCCCAAGCTCCAAGTAGGATGTGGGAAAGGTTTTTTTTTCTGTTTAGGAATGTCCCTCCAAAGCTTCTCCTCCCGGTTAGAGGCCATGGGACAATCGGCGGTTTGCCGCACCACTCCCGCTGCTGCTGCCATTAGGGCGGCTCTCCATCCACCTGCCCTCCTCTCTCCCC
Source organism: Lithobates sylvaticus (assembly GCA_028564925.1). Classification (NCBI taxonomy): domain Eukaryota; kingdom Metazoa; phylum Chordata; class Amphibia; order Anura; family Ranidae; genus Lithobates; species Lithobates sylvaticus. The sequence goes on from CM053027.1 coordinate 417,229,801, forward strand.
CACCCCAGCCCCCCTCCACATGCAATCTGGTCGGATCGGAGCCCTTGCTCACGCGGGAAAGCTGTCTTTTTTTGAAAAAAGATGAAGGGGTGGAAGGGGTGGTCGGAGGAGGGGGGGACGGAGCATTAGTGTGGCGTCGGCGTGGTTCTACACCCACAAGCGCAGGCCATGCTTAGCTATAAAGGTGCATTTTTTGCAGGTGCACACAGCTAAAGGAGGGACACAAAGCAGATGGATTGCATGTGAGAGTGGTTGACACAGACATTCCCAGGAACATTTACTTAGCATCAGACTGAGCCTTGATAGCAGCGGCAGTTGCTGAAATATATTGCTCATCAGTGGGTGCATTTCTGGTAGTACCTCTGCATTTGTGCTTAGCACTATGGGCAGAAGGGGAGGTACAAATACCCCAAAAAATAGGGGCTCAAAGGGATCACCCTCTGAGGACCCTCCCTCTGCAATGCCACTTCCCCCTGAAAAACCGGGGGAGGCTGGTCAGAGGGAGCCGTCAGGGTTTGGGGTTGCAACTGCTTCTGGCATTTCAGCCCATGTATATATTACTCAGGAGGTTTTTTTCCTCAGCCATTTTCAGTGGATTAGAGGAAAGACTAGTGACCTTAATCGCATCTTCACAAGTAGAAGAAAACGCATTAAGGCCCCTTCTATCAACTAGGACCCTCAAACAGAGAAACTCTTGGAGAAGGAAGATGATTCCCCTCAGGGGACCAGGAAGAGACTGATGACTCCTCTTCTGAGGAATCAAGTGGGGAAGGACCCTCTTCAGCCTCACAGGCTGAGAAATTGCTGGTGCAATCTCTTACTGAAATGGTCCGTTCCACATTTAAGTTACCAGTAACTTAGTCAGTTGAAAAGCCCACTTCTGGTTTGGGTTCACTGAAGCCTCCTCAAGCTGTGCATGCCTTTCCTGTTCATTCATTGCTGCAAAAGCTTATTTATTCTGAGTGGGATCACCCAGATAAGCATTCTCTCCCTCCTAAAAAATATTTCAACACTTTATCCTATGGAGGAAAAAATGTACTAAGAGGTGGAGTATATCGGCAATTGACGCTGCTATTTCCTCTGTAAATTATAATTTGACTTGTCTGGTTGACAATGCAGAAATGCTTAGGAATTCTTCTGATGAAAAATTGGAATTCCTGTTAAAAAATATTTTCTCTTTGGAAGGTTCAGCAGCTCAACCTGCAGTGACGGCAATTGGGGTATGTCAGTCCCGGAAAGACCATTGGAGACAGGTGCTCAAGGTTTTGCCTGAACAGCTAGCCCAGGATTTAGCCAAGCTGCCAGGGGCTTGGTATTTTGCAATTGACGCAATCAGAGATTCTATTCTGCAAACCTTAATGTAAAGTCAAGGGAACACTGTGCTGCCTAAAGATACAATGAATGGAAAAAAGCAGCTAACACAACAACTAGATAAGTTTGTTTCAAAAGTGGATGGGTAAATAAAGTGTAGCGCTAAAATAGCTGAAGCAATGGCCTAGCTAAACAAATGCTAGAGCCACCATGTATACAAAAGTGACAAAATAAATAATGACAAATATTATAATAGGATGATAACAGATGTGAAAAATAAAATGAAAAGTGACTAGTGTAATGACCTTAACGTCACACATACATAAACATAAAATAAACTTATAGTGAACTGTTCTGAAACAGGTTTTTGCATCAAAGCAATGAACTGCAAAAATTGTGCAAAGATCTTTAAGTGAAAAAGTCCATTTAGAAATTGTGCTGAAGAGTTTGATCAGAAGTTTGGACGTTCTTAAAACCACCAAAGAATATTGACTTGCAATCACCAGTGTGACAACACCACCACCTATGAGTATGTGAGCTTACCAGATAGCTCGGACCCAAAATAACCTACGTTCTATGAGTCAATAGAGCTTAAAGTGTCAGCTGACAGCTGGCATACGATCTCTGAAGATGTGTCCCAAAACTTTTGGAGAAGGGTCCATCTCCACACTGTTAGAAGTGTCCAAAATGGCCCGGTGTTGAGCTGGTTACAAATTGACTGGGATGGGTGGAAATGTTATCTGTCGAACAGTGACTGCACCCTATCAGAATTGATTGATCAACCTGAGCATGGCGGCCTTTATTCTGCAAACCTCTCGCTTTACGCTTGGGTTGGGGCATATCCATAGAATCTTATAGTTGAAAAGTGGTCAGCCGAAGCTTTCCTTTCCACGGTGAAAGGCTGTTGGTGACGGGAAAAGGTACCCTTTTGCCAGTTAAGAAAAGGAGTAAAACGTCCCTCATTTAAACGGGCTCTTTTCTCTAGTGCCAGGGGCGACAGACTCCACCGTCAGGTTCAAGAGGACCTCAGGGTCAACCCCAAGGACAAAAGAAGCCCTGGGGGGAAAACAACCTACAAAACAGAACACTAAAGCCTCTTATGAAGGGGCGCCCCCGCTCGCTCGAGTCTTTTCTGCAGTTCTCAAGGTTTTGGCAGGAGTAGTTTCGAGACAGATGGATGGTCTCCATAGTAGCTCTAGTCTACAAACTAGAGTTCCGAGATTTCCCGTCTCCTCGTTTTCCTCAGAGCAAAGGTCCATAGATCCAGAGAAAAAGAAGTCTCCTTTTTTCAAGCATTAGTCCGACTTTTGTCTCAAAAAGGGTCATGGCGGTCCCCGTAATGGAGCAGGGGTTGTTTTTTTTTTCAAACATTTCACAGTGCCAAAGACCAAATGGTCAGACCCATGCTAGATCTCAAGGATCTAAACCGGTTCTTGAAATATCCACTTTTTCCACGTGGAATCAATCTAATCTGTTGTCTCCATCCTATAAGGAGGAGAACTTTTGACATCAGTCGACATCAGGGATGCATACCTGCATGTGCCTATTTTTCCCCGCTCATCAAAAATATCTGCGTTTTGAAGAAGAAAAACTTCACTTCCAGTGGCCTTTTTCGGTCTAGCTACTGCACCTCGGGTATTTACAAAATTTCTGGCCCTTGTTTTGGCCAGATTAAGGACTCAAGTTATAACAATTGCAGCATACCTAGATGACCTGCTCTGAATAGACAGGTCGGTAGCCCTCTTAGACCAAAGCATGGTCTCCACAATCAGCTACCTGGAATACCTAGGTTGGGTCCTCAACCTAGAGAGATCTTCTTTAAAACCATTTAGAAGACTAAGAATATTTGGGTCTGGTTATAGATACAGCCCAGAAGAGGGTGGCTTTTACCCCAGGCAAAGATCAGTTCTGTAAAGGAGCTGGTTCAGGTGGTCAACGCAAAGAAGGGTCCTTCTATTCGCATAAGGTTGTTGGGAAAGATGGTGGCTTTATTCGAAGTGATTCCCTATGCTCAGTCTCATTCAAGACTGCTGCAAAACAGTATCCTGTCTACCTGGAACAAGAAGGTCCAAGATTTCCTAGATTTCCAAAGCGTCTGTCGCTAAAGGGTGCGCCAGAGCCTCAGTTGGTGGAAGATATCCAAGAATCTGCAGAAGGGGAATTCCTTCGTACCAGTTACCTGGAAGATGGTAACAACAGCTGCCAGACTTTCGGGTTGGGGAGCAGTCCTGGAAGAGGCGACTGTTCAAGGGAAATGGTCCAGAATTTAAAGGACCTTGCCCATAAACATTCTAAAGATTCGGGCAGCGCACCTAGCCCTAAGGGCCTGGACATTCAGGTTGTGGATTTGTCCTGGCAGGATTCAATCCAACAATGCCACAGCAGTGGCTTATGTCAATCACGGGGGCACCAGAAGTCATGCAGCCCAGGCAGAGGTAAACCATATTCTAGCCTGGGCAGAAAAGCAGGTGTCGTGGATATCGGCAATCTTCATTCCAGGGGTAGAGAATTGGCAGGCAGACTACTTGAGTCGCCAGCAGTTTTTCCCGGGGGAGTGGTCCCTTCACCCCAAAATCTTTCTGCCTATATGCCAAAGATGGGGGATTCCAGACATAGGTCTGTTTATATCCAGGTTCAACAAAAACAAGGGATCCACTCGCATATGGAACAGATGCGTCGGTGACCCCCGTGGGATCAGTTCTCATTGATTTATGCATTCCCTCCTATTCTGCTGCTACCACGACTTCTTCACAGGATCAAGCAGGAAAATAAGTTGGTGGTTCTTGTGGCCCCAGTGGGGCCCAGAAGGTCTTGGTATGCAGAGATCGTAATGATGGCGGTAGGGGACCCATGGACCCTACCACCACGTCCAGACCTGCTCTCGCAGGGACCAGTATTCCATCCTATCTTACAAACGCTATATTTAACAGTTTGGCTATTGAAACCCACATTCTGAAGAATCGTGGGCTTTCAGGCTCAGTGATATCTACCGTGATTAATACAAGGAAGCTAGCTTCCAGAGTCATTTATTATAGAGTATGGAAGGCATATGTCCTGGTGTGAGTCCAGGGTTTGGCATCCTAGAAGGTATATTCCTTGCCTTTCTGTAAATTAGATTAGAAATGAAGCTGGCATCAAGGGCCAGGTCTCGGCCTTATCAGTATTATTCCAACGACTACTTGCTTTGCATTCCCTGGTCCGCTGACACGGCTTAATCTGCCGGTTAGGTGTCACCCTTAAAACCTTGGGACTTGAATTTGGTTGTGTCAGGTTTACAAAGACAGCCTTTTGGGCTGATACAACATACTCCCTTTGATCCTTTTGACAAGGAAGTTGTTTTTCTGGTTGCCATATCTTCTGCAAGAAGGGTATCAGAATTGTCTGCTCTTTCTTGTAAAGAGCTATATTTAATTATATTATTAAGGATAAGGTGGTATTGTGTCCTTATCCTAGTTTTCTGCCGAAGGTGGTTTCAGGTTTTCACCTAAACCTGGATATTGTTCTACCTTCATTTTTTCCCCGAACCCTGTTCTAACGGAAAAAAGGTCTCTACATTCTCTTGATGTAGTGAAAGCAGTCAAAGTCTATTTAAAGACGACTACTCAGATTAAAAAAATAAATAAATAAATTGGATGTTTTAGTTTGTGTTGCCTGAAGGTCCTAGAAAAGTACAGGCAGAGTCGAAATCTACTGTTTCTAAGTGGATCCGGCAAGTAATTATTCAAGCTTATGGTTTGAAGGGAAGGTTCCACCTTTTCAAATCAAAGCGCACTCCACCAGGGCTGTTAGTGCTTCATGGGCATTGCATCACCAAGCCTCCATGGCTCAAATCTGCAACTTGGTCTTCAGTCCATACATTCACCAGATTCTATCAGGTGGATGTAAGAAGGCATGAGGCTTTCGCCTTTGGGCGCAGTGTACTTCAGGCAGCAGTATAGGTCCTCAGGCCTAAAGGCACCCTACTTTTGTTTGTGTCTCCCTCCCCTCAGTTGGCATTGCTTTGGGACATCCCACATAGTAACTACTATGGCTCTGTGTCCCATGACGTACTATTAAGAAAATAGGAATATAACAGCTTACCTGTAAAATCCTTTTCTTTGAAGTACATCACAGGACACAGAGGTCCCTCCCCTCTTTTTGGGTATACACGTGTATTGCTTTGCTACAAAACCGAGGTACTCTCTGTAGGGGGAGGGGTTATATAGGGAGTTGAACTTATTGTTTAGGGTGTGCCAGTGTCCATCACCCAAAGGTTCATCCACCCACATTGTAACTACTATGGCTCTATGTCCGTGATGTACTTCAAAGAAAAGGATTTTACTGTTACAAAAATCCTATTTTTGCCTATAGTTCTACTTTAACCAATTTAGCTCTTTGGGTGTACTATGTACGTCCAAAGAATGAACCTTTAATCAAAAGCTAATGGCTGCAGTAGCAGCCATCAGCCTGTGTGTGTTTTGTTCAGCCGGCTCCCAGCTTCAAAGTGAAAATGATGTGGCGGCTCCATAGCTGCTGATCACTTTCACACAGCAAGCAGCACGCAACTATCACCTTTTTATTCCTCAGGGCATCTGATTTCAGAAAATATATAATGTTTTGGGGGTTTAATTAATTTTATTGCCAAAAATTAAGATTGTTACATGTATGTGGAAAATAAAAAAAATAGCTCTGGAGCCGAACTGGTTAAGGTGAGTATGGACTGCTAGAGAAAGGGGGGGGGGGGGAAATGTCCCTTTAATTTCTATCTCCAGCCAAACATCTTTTCATTATGGTGCAGAGCAGGAAAGGGATAGAAACTCTATTAAACTTTTATTGGTGTTTGTGTGTCCACGGAGGAGAATTTATTTTTATTCCTGTAAGAGTGTAGAAAACATGGAGTTATTTTTGCAGTTTTTTTTAAAAGATGATTCTTATCACTCTGTGTGGTCATCAGTACAGAAAGTGATGCAAAATCTCCCCAGTGTAGACATACTGTAGATTGCAAGAAAAAAATTTAGGAGGCATTCTATTTCTTTCCCATTTTACATAAAACTGAATTGGCACAAGTTAGAGTAACATAAAAAGAAAACTCTAAAAAGTCCTTAATAGTTTGTCTTCCAGTATCACAAAGATCTTTGCGTGGTGACTAGCAATAAAGGAAAAGCATGAAATAAAATGATACAGTTATGGCTTTTCAATCTATTATTAGCTTGAAATGTGCTACAGACATTAGTCATCATGTGCGTTTTGTATTGGGCAAGCACAAAAATTATTTCCTGCATACTGAACTTAATGATTGGGTTCAGTAACTTATCTGACAAAGCTGTCACTGCTGCAGGCATCAAATCCACATAGGGCTTCATTTACTAAAGTTATAGGTTCACTGGTTGGGCTGTCCATCTCAGGTTGCTCCAGGGTGATCTATACATATGCAGTTAAGGCAAGTGTGATACACACATCTGTACAAGCCATACACAGCTATCCCTAAGAGGGGGATATGCACATTATAAATATGCATTTACACCTTTTAAAGTACAAATTTACTGATCAGAGAGCCAATAAAGCTGACACTTTATTATGAAATAAATCACTTTTACAATGCTTAAATAAAATACTAATGTTTGACAATTTTAGCTAAAATAATGACAGTTTGCAAACTTAGAAACATATAATTATTGAAATTTAGAAGTAGAAAAAATACCTATCAGCATATTTCTTACATAATACCATGTACTCATACTTTGCATTGTAATCATTAACCGGTTCCCGACCAGCTGTCGCAGTTTTACTGCAGCAGAATGGCAAGGGTGGGCAAAACGACATTACCTTATGTCAGGCGCAAGGCCATGACGATCAGATTTGTTTCAGAACCGATCAGTCTCCAGGCTTAAGCCAATTATTTCTGGCACGGACTTGCTTATCAGTTCTGACAAATTAAATGCTTCCCCTGCCTGTAAGTGTAAACACAGGCAGGGGAAGTTATGTCATCTTCCTCTCTGGAATTCTTTTCCATTCCAGAGAGAAGAGAGAGGACATCCAAACGTGAGTTGCACCAACACTACACTGACACAGTACACGTAGGCACACATTTCACCCCCTGATCACCCCCCCAGTTAACCCCTAAACCCCCCTAATAAAGGTGTAACCCCTTGATCACCCCCTGTCACCAGCGATCACTGCATTAGTGTTACAGGTGACGCTGGTTAGTTAGTTATTTTTTTTTATAGTGTCAGGGCACCCACCGTGCATTACCTAATAAAATTTTGAACCCTCTGATCATCCAGAGGGTGATATCAGTTAGGTTTTAGTGTCAGTTAGGGTCTGCATCGCCCCAGGCAGCATCAGATTAGTGCCAGTAGCGCTAACACCCACAAATGCACCATACACCTCTCTTAGAAGTATAGTGTTGATATCTTTGATCTGATCAGAACTATATTAGTGTCCCCAATAGTTTAGGGTTCCCAAAAACGCAGTGTGAGCGGGATCAGCCCAGATACCTGCTAGCACCTGCGTTCAGCCCAGATACCTTCTAGCACCTGCGTTTAGCCCCTCCCTCCAGCCCAACCCAACAAGTGCAATATCAATCGATCACTGTCACTTACAAAACACATAACTGCAGCATTTGCAGAATCAGGCCTGATCCCTTCAAATGCTAACAGTTTTTTTGGTAGCATTTTTGGTAGCATTTGAAGCAGACAGTCAGGAGCTCTTTTTTCCTGTGAGTCTCACTAGTTGTACCAGTGAATTTAGAGGCCAAAATGTCCAATCGAAGGTACACTAGTGAAGAGGCCTAAACATTTCTGAGCATGACAGATGAGAGTGAAGAGGAACTCACCCATCTGTCAGATTCAGGCTCAGAAAACGAACCTGTAGACAGCAGCGGCACCCTGACAGATAGACAACGGAATAGTGGTCCCTGCCAAGGTTAGGCGTACCCGACCCCATTCTTCTGCTGTTGTTGAGGTGTAAGAACTGTAGGGCTCTCGTATGGAGCAGAGAGACAGTACTAGTGGCACTCATCTTTTTGGTGAACTGACAAGCATCAGAGGCCTAGTACATCCTGGCCGTACATCCAGCACTGGAGTAACACTTGGTGACGTGGCGAGTCCCATAAGTGCAATTCAAGCTGGTAAGGTGACTAGCACAACTAGTGTCCCATAGCCACCAAGAAGACAAAGACAGGCCGTTGATTCCCATAGTGCCCTTCCTGCTGCATTTGCCAATCTGAATTGGGAGCTTACCACTTCTGCAGCACCCGTACTTCCCCATTCACTGCCAACCCGGAATTTACTTGATTTGTATTCGCTGTTTTTCATGGAAGATCTCTATAGATCTATTGTGGACCAAAGCAATATGTATGCTGGTCAATTCATCTCCGCTAATCCCCAGTTGAACCTTGCCAGAGATTGGAGACCTATTATGGTGTCCGAATTTAAGACCTTCCTGGGCCAATCCCTCCTCATGGGCATAACTAAAAAAAGTGTTGCGGTCATATTGGTCCACTGACCCAATTCACCATTTCTCTGCCTCTGTGACCGAGTTCTCTGCCTCCGTGACCAGGATACGATACGAGCAGATATTTTGTGGTTCATGCATTTCAATTACAATGAACTCTGTAGTCCGACCCTGACCCTGAATACGATCGGCGCTACAAAATTCGGGCCCCTTGTAAACCACTTCAACCAGCAGTTTGCAGCCTTGTTTACTCCCGATCAATTTGTCTGCATTAATAAATCCCTGATTACGTTTTCTGGCCACTTGTCATTTAAATAGTATCTTCCCAGCAAGCGTGCTAGATATGTGATCAAGATGTATAAGCCCTGTGTCAGGGCAACAGGATACAGTGGTGTGAAAAAGTGTTTGCCCCCTTCCTCATTTCCTGTTCCTTTGCATGTTTGTCACACTTAAGTGTTTTCGGAACATCAAACCAATTTAAACAATAGTCAAGGACAACACAAGTAAACACAAAATGCAATTTGTAAATGAAGGTGTTTATTATTAAAGGTGAAAAAAAATCCAAACCATCATGGCCCTGTGTGAAAAAGGGATTGCCCCCTAAACCTAATAACTGGTTGGGCCACCCTTAGCAGCAACAACTGCAACCAAACGTTTGCGATAACGTGCAATGAGGCTTTTACAGCGTCCTGGAGGAATTTTGGCCCACTCATCTTTGCAGAATTGTCCTAATTCAGTTACATTAGAGGGTTTTCGAGCATGAACGGCCTTTTTAAGGTCATACCACAACATCTCAATAGGATTCAGGTCAGGACTTTGGCTAGGCCACTCCAAAGTCTTCATTTTGTTTTTCTTCAGCCATTCGGTGGTGGACTTGCTGGTGTGTTTAGGATCATTGTCCTGCTGCAGAACCCAAGTTCGTTTCAGCTTGAGTACACGAACAGATGGTCGGACATTCTCCTTCAGGATCTCTTGGTAGACAGCAGAATTCATAGTTCCTTTTATCACGGCAAGTCTTCCAGGTCCTGAAGCAGCAAAACAGCCCCAGACCATCACACTACCACCACCATATTTTACTGTTGGTATAATGTTCTTTTTCTGAAATGCAGTGTTCCTTCTACGCCAGATATACTTGGACACACACCTTCCAAAGAGTTCCACTTTTGTCTCATCGGTCCACAGAATGTTGTCCCAAAAGTCTTGGGGATCATCAAGATGTGTTGTGGAGAAATTGAGACGAGCTTTGATGTTCTTTTTGCTCAGCAGTGGTTTTCTCCTTGGAACTCTGCCATGCAGGCCATTTTTGCCCAGTCTTTTCCTGATGGTGGAGGCATGAACGCTGACCTTAACTGAGGCAAGTGAGGCCTGCAGTTCCTTGGACGTTGTTGTGGGGTCTTTTGTGACCTCTTGGATGAGTCGTCGCTGCGCTCTTGGGGTAATTTTGGGCGGCCGGCCACTCCTGGGAAGGTTCACCACTGTTCCATGTCTTCGCCATTTGTGGATAATGGCTCTCACTGTGGTTCGCTGGATTCCCAAAGCTTTGGAAATGGCTTTATAACCCTTTCCAGACTGATAGATCTCAATTACTTTCTTTCTCAATTGTTCCTGAATTTCTTTGGGTCTCGGCATGATGTGTAGCTTTTAAGGATCTTCTGGTGGACCTTACTGTGTCAAGCAGCTCCTATTTAAGTGATGCCTTGATTGTGAACAGGTGTGGCAATAATCAGACCTGGGTGTGGCTAGAGAAATTGAACTCAGGTGTGGACAACCACAGTTATAGTATGTTTTAACAAGGGGGGCAATCACTTTTTTCACACAGGGCCATGATGGTTTGGATTTTTTTTCACCTTTAATAATAAACACCTTCATTTACAAATTGCATTTTGTGTTTACTTGTGTTGTCCTTGACTATTGTTTAAATTGGTTTGATGTTCCGAAACACTTAAGTGTGACAAACATGCAAAGGAACAGGAAATGAGGAAGGGGGCAAACACTTTTTCACACCACTGTATACATATAGTTTTATGGTTTACGATGGAAGAGATAGTTACGTAGAGCCGGAGAACTGCCTAGACTACATAGGGAGCGCTGGTAAGATTGTGTGGGACATGGTGTCACCCTTGTTCGGAAAGGGGTACCACTTGTATGTGGACAATTATTACTCAAGCGTGCCACTTTTTAGTCACTTGTTTGGTCATGGAATTGGCGCATGTGGCACTGTGCAATCTAATCGCCAGAGCATACCCCAGTGGCTTGTAGATTCCTGTCTTAGGCTGGGGGAGAGAGCGTGCTTGAGATGTAATAATTTTCTCATTGTGAAGTGGAGGGATAATAAGAATGTTTTCGTTCTGTCCTCCCTTCATGCAGACACGACGGTCCAAATTCCTACTGGTGTTGTAGAGTAACCCCTCTGTGTCCACGAATACAACCTTAACATGGGAGGGATGAACCTCACCAACCAGTAGTAGGCGCCGCACCTAATTGCCCGCAAGGCCAGATACGGGTATAAAAAAGTGTCTGTATATTTATTCAAATTGGCTCTGCTGAATGCTTATGTGCTATACAAAGCTTCAGGACGAACTGGATCCTTCCTTAAATTCCAGGAAGAGATCATTACAGCCCTTCTGTTTCCAGAGGGGGATATGGCCCAATTTCCCAATCCAAATGCAGTGAGCCGGCTGCATGAGAGGCATTTTTTGTATGTCCTCCCTGGTACCCCTACCCAAAGAAATCTCCAAAGAAGATGTCTAGGGATGAGCCGAACACCCCCGGGTTCGGTTCGAACCAGAACCTTCGAACGGACCGAAAGTTCGCGCGAATTTTCGAACCCTATACGTTATAATGGACGCGAACGTTCGAAATCAAAAGTGCTAATTACAACGGCCAATATGCATGTTAATGTCATAAAACAGGTTTGGGGACCCGGGTCCTGCCCCAGGGGACATATATCAATGCAAAAAGAACTTTTAAAAACTAACGTTTTTTCGGGAGCAGTCATTTTAATGATGCATAAAGTGAAAAAAAAAAAGTGAAATTTTCCTTTAAATATGGTACCTGGGGGGTGTCTAAAGTATGCCTGTGAAGTGGCATGTGTTTCCCGTGTTTAGAACTGTCCTTGCACAAAATGACATTTGTAAAGGAAAAAAAGAAGCCATTTAAAACCACTTGCGGCTTTAGGTTTGATCTTAAGTAGAATCTGAACAGGTACATTATGAAGTGTAGCTCCATCCCAAAAAAATCTATTTTTAAGCTTTTTGGAGAACATAGGGAGGGGTTATCACCCCTGTAACATTTGCTGTCTTTGCACATCTGTTCAGAACATGTCACCTCACTTTCCGTCCCAATGACAAATGTTTTTGGAAAAGTGGGGTTTTAATTGAAACAAGGATTGGTGATAAAGTATCAGTAGAGAGGAGATACCTTTTTCCCAAATTAAATCTAACAGGATAGAATTTCCCTTCCTAGGGGTAGATTTCCTCTCACTTCCTGTTTTCTCTTTCCATTTGCAAGTAGGAGTCGTTTGTAAGTTGGATGTTTGAAAGTAGGGGCCTGGCGTATATACTCTGCAGAAATTTGCCCTATTAGATGTTGGTGTAGCCACAAGACTGGTGGGCACAGGAATGGGCCCTGCTGTGAGTTAATAGATCAAGATTTGTAATTGCATGCACCTGTTGAACAGGGCAGAAAAATTGGGGGTGGTGGTGGTGGTGGTGGACGGTTTTGCCACAAGACTGTAAGCTCTCACAGTTACTCTTGGTGGGCGCAGGAATGGGCCCTGCTGTGAGTTATTAGATCAAGATTTGTAATTGCAAGCACCTGATGAACAGGGCAGAAAAATTGGGCCTTTGGCGGTGGTGGTGGACGGTGTTTGCCACAAGACTGTAGGCCCTCATAGTTACTCTTGGTGGGCGCAGGAATGGGCCCTGCTGTGAGTTATTAGATCAAGATTTGTAATTGCAAGCACCTGATGAACAGGGCAGAAAAATTGGGCCTTTGGCGGTGGTGGTGGACGGTGTTGCCACAAGACTGCAGGCCCTCATAGTTACTCTTGGTGGGCGCAGGAATGGGCCCTGCTGTGAACTATTAGATCAAGATTTGTAATTACCCGCCCCTGTTAAACAGGGGCTGAAAAATTGTGCCTTAGGCACTGGTGCTGGTGCCACAACACTGCAACCCCTCACAGAGACTGTACTTGGAGCACAGCAGTCACACGTGTTGCGAAGCATTTTTTTAAAAAATTGTAAGTACACGCCCCTGTTAAACAGGGGCTGAAAAATTGTGCCTTAGGCACTGGTGCTGGTGCCACAACACTGCAACCCGGCCCTCACAGATACTGTACTTGGAGCACAGCAGTCACACGTGTTGCGAAGCATTTTTTTAAAAAAATTGTAAGTACACGCCCCTGTTAAACAGGGGCTGAAAAATTGTGCCTTAGGCACTGGTGCTGGTGCCACAACACTGCAACCCGGCCCTCACAGAGACTGTACTTGGAGCACAGCAGTCACACGTGTTGCGAAGCATTTTTTTAAAAAATTGTAAGTACCCGCCCCTGTTAAACAGGGGCTGAAAAATTGTGCCTTAGGCACTGGTGCTGGTGCCACAACACTGCAACACGGCCCTCACAGAGACTGTACTTGGAGCACAGCAGTCACACGTGTTGTGAAGCATTTTTTTTTAAAAATTGTAAGTACCCGCCCCTGTTAAACAGGGGCTGAAAAATTGTGCCTTAGGCACTGGTGCTGGTGCCACAACACTGCAACACGGCCCTCACAGAGACTGTACTTGGAGCACAGCAGTCACACGTGTTGCGAAGCATTTTTTTAAAAATTGTAAGTACACGCCCCTGTTAAACAGGGGCTGAAAAATTGTGCCTTAGGCACTGGTGCTGGTGCCACAACACTGCAACACGGCCCTCACAGAGACTGTACTTGGAGCACAGCAGTCACACGTGTTGCGAAGCATTTTTTTAAAAAATTGTAAGTACACGCCCCTGTTAAACAGGGGCTGAAAAATTGTGCCTTAGGCACTGGTGTGGTGGCATGGATCATTGAGGAGGAGGAAGAGGATAGTCAGTGAACATAAGAGGACAGTCACTCAGCATCAGCATAGGCAGTCTTGAAGGGATGTGACATTAAAAATTATTCGGTTATATCCGCCTCAGGTGCCTGGTAGCTGGTGGTGATCCAAGACTGATTCATTTTGATGAATGTCAGTCGATCAACCGAGGCGGTGGACAGGCGCACCCTATGATCAGTCACAAATCCTCCAGCAGCACTGAATGTGCGTTCGGAAAGAACGCTGGAGGCAGGACAGGCCAGTAGCTCAATTGCATACTGTGCAAGCTCTGGCCAGTGATCCATCCTCAGGACCCAGTAAGCCAGAGGATTTTCGGTGGGAAAGGTGTCCAAGTCTGACCTTGCCCCAAGGTATTCCTGCACCATGTATATCAGACGCTGGCGATGGTTGCTGGAACCGATCATACCTTGGGGCTGCGGACTAAAAAATTGTCTGAACGCATCGGTCAGACGTCCACCTTCCCCACCGCTCCTTCTGCCACTGACCGAAGCCTCAGCAACTCGTCGCCCAGGACCAGGAGTTTGTAGCCTCCCAGTTTCTGGGAACGCGTTGCACAGACCTTTCTGCAAGGCCTCCCTGAGATGTCTCATCCTCTGCTCCCTCTGCGACGGCAAGATAAGGTCCGCAACCTTACCCTTGTACCGCGGATCAAGGAGAGTGGCCAGCCAGTAATGGTCCCTCTCCTTGATCCGAAGAACACGAGGATCCTTCCGCAGGCTTTGCAGGATCAGGGAGGCCATGCAGCGTAGGTTAGCTGAGGCATTCGGTCCGGAGTCTTCTGGGTCACTGAGGATGACATGATCGCCAGCCACCTCCTCCCAGCCACGTACAAGTCCACTGGCTTGTTGGGACTGTACATCATCCCTAAAAGACTGCTGCTGCTGATGCTGAGTGCCAGGCTCCACCTCCATGCTCACACAATCCTCCTCCTCCTCCTCCTCCTCCTCCTCCTCCTCCTCATCCTCTTCCTGTGTGATGGGTGGGACAGAAGGAACACTGTCCGGATAAAGGGGGCCTTGAGAGGCAAGGAAGTCCTCCTCTTCCTGCCTCTGTTCTGCCTCAAGTGCCCTGTCCATTATCCCACGCAGCGTATGCTCCAACAGGTGGACAAGAGGGACAGTGTCACTGATGCATGCACTGTCACTGCTCACCATCCTCGTGGCCTCCTCAAATGGTGAGAGGACAGTGCATGCATCCCTGATCATGCTCCACTGACGTGGGGAAAAAAAACCAAGCTCCCCTGACCCTGTCCTGGTGCCGTAGTCGCAAAGGTACTCATTGATGGCCCTCTGCTGCGTGTGCAGTCGCTGCAGCATGGCCAACGTTGAGTTCCACCTGGTGGGCATGTCAGATATTAGGCGGTTCTTGGGCAGGTTCAGCTCCTTTTGCAGCTCAGTCAGCCGAGCACTGGCATTATAAGATCGGCGGAAATGCACACAGACTTTCCTGGCCTGCCTCAGGACATCCTGTAAGCCTGGGAACCTGCCCAAGAACCGCTGCACCACCAGGTTGAGGACGTGAGCCATGCAGGGCACATGGGTGAGCTGCCCCTGTCGCAGGGCGGAGAGGAGGTTGGTGCCATTGTCAGAAACGACCATTCCTGGCTTAAGCTGACGTGGCGTCAACCACCTCTCGGCCTGCCCCTGCAGAGCTGCCAGAACCTCTGGCCCAGTGTGGCTCCTGTCCCCCAAACACACCAGCGCAAGCACGGCATGGCATCTTTTTGCCTGCGTACTTGCGTAGCCCCTTGTACGCCTACGGAGCACCGCTGGTTCCAAGGACAGAGCACTGGAGGAAGAAGAAGAGGAGGGGGTGGAGGAGAGAGGTGTGTCACAACCAGTAGCAGTAGTCGCGTTTTGGAGGCGTGGTGGCGGAACAACCTCCAACACTACTGCACCTTGTCCTGCATCCCTCCCAGCTGCCAATAGAGTGACCCAATGGGCCGTGAAAGAAAGGTACCGTCCCTGTCCATGCCTGCTGGACCATGAGTCAGCGGTAATATGCACCTTACCGCTGACCGCCCTGTCCAGCGAGGCATGGACATTGCCCTCCACATGCCGGTAGAGAGACGGAATCGCCTTCCGCGAGAAAAAGTGGCGTTTGGGAACCTGCCACTGAGGAACCGCACATTGAACAAACTCACGGAAGGGGGCCGAGTCTACCAACTGAAAAGGCAGCAGTTGAAGTGCTAGCAATTTAGCAAGGCTAGCATTCAACCGCTGGGCATGTGGATGGCTGGGAGTGTACTTCTTTCTACGGTCCAGCAGCTGGGGCAGGGAAATTTGCCTGCTGCATTCGGACGTCGGTGTACTGCAAGTACTTGGTTGTGACACACCGAATTCTACACCTTCAGTCCTCTCAGAGCAGCTTTCAGAGAGGACTGAAGGTGTAGTGGGGATGGAGATCCCAGCTGAGGAGGAGCAAGGAGAGGTCCGCTTAGTTCTTTGGTGTGGGTCTTTTATGTGTGCCTGCCAATGAGCTGCATGGCAGGTCGCCATATGTCTGGTCATGCTTGTCGTGCCCAAGCGGCTGATGTTTTGGCCACGCGAGATACGCTTGAGACAAATATTGCAAATAGCAGTGGTGCGATCTGCTGCACTCGTCTCAAAAAAGGCCCACACCAAAGAACTTTTCTGATAACGTGCAGAGGCAGCGCCCTGCACAGGCGGAGCTCTGCGGTGTTGTACAGTTGCTGTGCTGGCCTCTACCTGGCCTCCAGGGGGCATCCTGCCTCGTTGGACATGTGACGCCGCATCCTCCTCCTCCTCGTCCTCCTCCTCATCCTCTCTCCCTTGAGGCACCCACGTGGAGTCAGTGACCTCATCATCCCCTCCCTCTTCACCACTAGAGCAAACCTGGCAGTAAGCTGCAGCTGGTGGAACTGTACTGCCAGATTCCTCAAGCTGGGTATCGTCATCCGAGCCTTCGAATCGTTGGGCATCCTCCTGGAGCATGTACCCAACACTGTGCTCAAAGAGTTCGGGGGACTTCTCAGGAGGACATGGTGGGTCTAGGGAAGGGGTGGCTGATGATGCTCTGTCAGTACCCTGAGCCTGGGTGAGAGAGGATGAGGAGGATGAGGAGGGCTTGGTCATCCATTCTACCAAGCCTTCAGCATGATGCGGCTCCACATGTCCAGCTGCCGAAAACAAAGACGCGCGTGTCCCATGGCCACGTGCTGATGACGATGCACGACCACGTCCACGTCCACGGCCACGTCCACTAGAAACAGAGCCTGCCTGCCCTGTGTTCTTGGCTCTGCACGCTCTGCCTCCCCTTGGCGGTCTTCCAGCCATTGTAGTCGGTAGTCCTGTGGGTGCTGCTGAGAAGAAAATATAGGAGCTCTGTGTGATGCCACTAACACACTAGAAGTCCTATGGGTGCTTCTGCAAAGAAAATAGAGGAGCTCTGTGTGATGCCACTAACACACTAAAAAGTCCTGTGGGTGCTTATGCAAAGAAAATAGAGGAGCTCTGTGTGATGCCACTAACACACTAGAAGTCCTGTGGGTGCTGCTGAGAAGAATATATAGGAGCTCTGTGTGATGCCACTAACACACTAGAAGTCCTATGGGTGCTTCTGCAAAGAAAATAGAGGAGCTCTGTGTGATGCCACTAACACACTAAAAGTCCTGTGGGTGCTTATGCAAAGAAAATAGAGGAGCTCTGTGTGATGCCACTAACACACTAGAAGTCCTGTGGGTGCTTATGCAAAGAAAATAGAGGAGCTCTGTGTGATGCCACTAACACACTAGAAGTCCTGTGGGTGCTGCTGAGAAGAATATATAGGAGCTCTGTGTGATGCCACTAACACACTAGAAGTCCTGTGGGTGCTTCTGCAAAGAAAATAGAGGAGCTCTGTGTGATGCCACTAACACACTAGAAGTCCTGTGGGTGCTTATGCAAAGAAAATAGAGGAGCTCTGTGTGATGCCACTAACACACTAGAAGTCCTGTGGGTGCTGCTGAGAAGAATATATAGGAGCTCTGTGTGATGCCACTAACACACTAGAAGTCCTATGGGTGCTTCTGCAAAGAAAATAGAGGAGCTCTGTGTGATGCCACTAACACACTAGAAGTCCTGTGGGTGCTTCTGCAAAGAAAATAGAGGAGCTCTGTGTGATGCCACTAACACACTAGAAGTCCTGTGGGTGCTTATGCAAAGAAAATAGAGGAGCTCTGTGTGATGCCACTAACACACTAGAAGTCCTGTGGGTGCTTATGCAAAGAAAATAGAGGAGCTCTGTGTGATGCCACTAACACACTAGAAGTCCTGTGGGTGCTTATGCAAAGAAAATAGAGGAGCTCTGTGTGATGCCACTAACACACTAGAAGTCCTGTGGGTGCTTATGCAAAGAAAATAGAGGAGCTCTGTGTGATGCCACTAACACACTAGAAGTCCTGTGGGTGCTTATGCAAAGAAAATAGAGGAGCTCTGTGTGATGCCACTAACACACTAGAAGTCCTGTGGGTGCTGCTGAGAAGAATATATAGGAGCTCTGTGTGATGCCACTAACACACTAGAAGTCCTATGGGTGCTTCTGCAAAGAAAATAGAGGAGCTCTGTGTGATGCCACTAACACACTAGAAGTCCTGTGGGTGCTTATGCAAAGAAAATAGAGGAGCTCTGTGTGATGCCACTAACACACTAGAAGTCCTGTGGGTGCTTATGCAAAGAAAATAGAGGAGCTCTGTGTGATGCCACTAACACACTAGAAGTCCTGTGGGTGCTTATGCAAAGAAAATAGAGGAGCTCTGTGTGATGCCACTAACACACTAGAAGTCCTGTGGGTGCTTATGCAAAGAAAATAGAGGAGCTCTGTGTGATGCCACTAACACACTAGAAGTCCTGTGGGTGCTTATGCAAAGAAAATAGAGGAGCTCTGTGTGATGCCACTAACACACTAGAAGTCCTGTGGGTGCTTATGCAAAGAAAATAGAGGAGCTCTGTGTGATGCCACTAACACACTAGAAGTCCTGTGGGTGCTTATGCAAAGAAAATAGAGGAGCTCTGTGTGATGCCACTAACACACTAGAAGTCCTGTGGGTGCTTATGCAAAGAAAATAGAGGAGCTCTGTGTGATGCCACTAACACACTAGAAGTCCTGTGGGTGCTGCTGAGAAGAATATATAGGAGCTCTGTGTGATGCCACTAACACACTAGAAGTCCTATGGGTGCTTCTGCAAAGAAAATAGAGGAGCTCTGTGTGATGGGACTAACACACTTCAAGTCCTATAGGTGCTTCTGGGAAGAAAATATAGCTCTGTGTGTGTGATGGGACTAACACACTTCAAGTCCTATAGGTGCTTCTGGGAAGAAAATATAGCTCTGTGTGTGTGATGGGACTAACACACTTCAAGTCCTATAGGTGCTTCTGGGAAGAAAATATAGCTCTGTGTGTGTAATGGGACTAACACACTTCAAGTCCTATAGGTGCCTCTGGGAACAAAATATAGCTCTGTGTGTGTGATGGGACTAACACACTTCAAGTCCTATAGGTGCTTCTGGGAAGAAAATATAGCTCTGTGTGTGTAATGGGACTAACACACTTCAAGTCCTATAGGTGCTTCTGGGAAGAAAATATAGCTCTGTGTGTGTGATGGGACTAACACACTTCAAGTCCTATAGGTGCTTCTGGGAACAAAATATAGCT
Organism: Lithobates sylvaticus; assembly: GCA_028564925.1. Taxonomy (NCBI): domain Eukaryota; kingdom Metazoa; phylum Chordata; class Amphibia; order Anura; family Ranidae; genus Lithobates; species Lithobates sylvaticus. The sequence continues at coordinate 417,249,274 of CM053027.1, forward strand.
CTGTGTGTGTAATGGGACTAACACACTTCAAGTCCTATAGGTGCTTCTGGGAAGAAAATATAGCTCTGTGTGTGTAATGGGACTAACACACTTCAAGTCCTATAGGTGCTTCTGGGAAGAAAATATAGCTCTGTGTGTGTAATGGGACTAACACACTTCAAGTCCTATAGGTGCTTCTGGGAACAAAATATAGCTCTGTGTGTGTGATGGGACTAACACACTTCAAGTCCTATAGGTGCTTCTGGGAACAAAATATAGCTCTGTGTGTGTAATGGGACTAACACACTTCAAGTCCTATAGGTGCTTCTGGGAAGAAAATATAGCTCTGTGTGTGTAATGGGACTAACACACTTCAAGTCCTATAGGTGCTTCTGGGAAGAAAATATAGCTCTGTGTGTGTAATGGGACTAACACACTTCAAGTCCTATAGGTGCTTCTGGGAACAAAATATAGCTCTGTGTGTGTAATGGGACTAACACACTTCAAGTCCTATAGGTGCTTCTGGGAAGAAAATATAGCTCTGTGTGTGTAATGGGACTAACACACTTCAAGTCCTATAGGTGCTTCTGGGAACAAAATATAGCTCTGTGTGTGTAATGGGACTAACACACTTCAAGTCCTATAGGTGCTTCTGGGAAGAAAATATAGCTCTGTGTGTGTAATGGGACTAACACACTTCAAGTCCTATAGGTGCTTCTGGGAAGAAAATATAGCTCTGTGTGTGTAATGGGACTAACACACTTCAAGTCCTATAGGTGCTTCTGGGAACAAAATATAGCTCTGTGTGTGTAATGGGACTAACACACTTCAAGTCCTATAGGTGCTTCTGGGAAGAAAATATAGCTCTGTGTGTGTAATGGGACTAACACACTTCAAGTCCTATAGGTGCTTCTGGGAACAAAATATAGCTCTGTGTGTGTAATGGGACTAACACACTTCAAGTCCTATAGGTGCTTCTGGGAAGAAAATATAGCTCTGTGTGTGTAATGGGACTAACACACTTCAAGTCCTATAGGTGCTTCTGGGAACAAAATATAGCTCTGTGTGTGTAATGGGACTAACACACTTCAAGTCCTATAGGTGCTTCTGGGAAGAAAATATAGCTCTGTGTGTGTAATGGGACTAACACACTTCAAGTCCTATAGGTGCTTCTGGGAAGAAAATATAGCTCTGTGTGTGTAATGGGACTAACACACTTCAAGTCCTATAGGTGCTTCTGGGAACAAAATATAGCTCTGTGTGTGTAATGGGACTAACACACTTCAAGTCCTATAGGTGCTTCTGGGAAGAAAATATAGCTCTGTGTGTGTAATGGGACTAACACACTTCAAGTCCTATAGGTGCTTCTGGGAACAAAATATAGCTCTGTGTGTGTAATGGGACTAACACACTTCAAGTCCTATAGGTGCTTCTGGGAAGAAAATATAGCTCTGTGTGTGTAATGGGACTAACACACTTCAAGTCCTATAGGTGCTTCTGGGAACAAAATATAGCTCTGTGTGTGTAATGGGACTAACACACTTCAAGTCCTATAGGTGCTTCTGGGAAGAAAATATAGCTCTGTGTGTGTAATGGGACTAACACACTTCAAGTCCTATAGGTGCTTCTGGGAACAAAATATAGCTCTGTGTGTGTAATGGGACTAACACACTTCAAGTCCTATAGGTGCTTCTGGGAAGAAAATATAGCTCTGTGTGTGTAATGGGACTAACACACTTCAAGTCCTATAGGTGCTTCTGGGAACAAAATATAGCTCTGTGTGTGTAATGGGACTAACACACTTCAAGTCCTATAGGTGCTTCTGGGAAGAAAATATAGCTCTGTGTGTGTAATGGGACTAACACACTTCAAGTCCTATAGGTGCTTCTGGGAAGAAAATATAGCTCTGTGTGTGTAATGGGACTAACACACTTCAAGTCCTATAGGTGCTTCTGGGAACAAAATATAGCTCTGTGTGTGTAATGGGACTAACACACTTCAAGTCCTGTAGGTGCTTCTGGGAACAAAATATAGCTCTGTGTGTGTAATGGGACTAACACACTTCAAGTCCTATAGGTGCTTCTGGGAACAAAATATAGCTCTGTGTGTGTAATGGGACTAACACACTTCAAGTCCTATAGGTGCTTCTGGGAACAAAATATAGCTCTGTGTGTGTGATGGGACTAACACACTTCAAGTCCTATAGGTGCTTCTGGGAACAAAATATAGCTCTGTGTGTGTGATGGGACTAACACACTTCAAGTCCTATAGGTGCTTCTGGGAACAAAATATAGCTCTGTGTGTGTGATGGGACTAACACACTTCAAGTCCTATAGGTGCTTCTGGGAAGAAAATATAGCTCTGTGTGTGTAATGGGACTAACACACTTCAAGTCCTATAGGTGCTTCTGGGAAGAAAATATAGCTCTGTGTGTGTAATGGGACTAACACACTTCAAGTCCTATAGGTGCTTCTGGGAAGAAAATATAGCTCTGTGTGTGTAATGGGACTAACACACTTCAAGTCCTATAGGTGCCTCTGGGAACAAAATATAGCTCTGTGTGTGTGATGGGACTAACACACTTCAAGTCCTATAGGTGCTTCTGGGAAGAAAATATAGCTCTGTGTGTGTGATGGGACTAACACACTTCAAGTCCTATAGGTGCTTCTGGGAAGAAAATATAGCTCTGTGTGTGTAATGGGACTAACACACTTCAAGTCCTATAGGTGCCTCTGGAACAAAATATAGGAGCTCTGCCTGCCTGCCACGAACACACTACAAGTCCTATAGGTGCTTCTGGTAACAAAATATAGGAGCTCTGCCTGCCTGCCACGAACACACTACAAGTCCTATAGGTGCTTCTGGTAACAAAATATAGGAGCTCTGCCTGCCTGCCACGAACACACTACAAGTCCTATAGGTGCTTCTGGTAACAAAATATAGGAGCTCTGCCTGCCTGCCACGAACACACTACAAGTCCTATAGGTGCTTCTGGTAACAAAATATAGGAGCTCTGCCTGCCTGCCACGAACACACTACAAGTCCTATAGGTGCTTCTGGTAACAAAATATAGTAGCTCTGCCTGCCTGCCACGAGCACACTACAAGCCCCTCTTTCTCAATCAATCTTTGTAACTGAATCTATCTAACTCAATCTCTGTAAGTGAATCTCTCTAACTATCTAAATGCAGCAGAGTGTCACAGAATCAGCCTGCTCAATCTGCGCCGGAACAGCATGTGACCGGCGCAGACGGCGTGACGGCGTTTTATAGGGGGGGGGGCGTGTACTACAGCCCCTGAGCTGTAATTGGCTACAGGCGTCCTGCCTGTAGCCAATTATGGCTCTTCGAGTTTCCGGGGCTGTGATTGGCCAAGCATGCGGGGTCACAGTGCATGCTTGGCCAATCATCAGCCAGCAATGCACTGCGTCGGCCGCGCCGGCCGCAATGCATTGCGGGGCCGCTCGCATCACACGAACGTGATGCGAGCGGCCAAAATAGTTCTGGGCTCGCCGAGCGAGCGAACGCCCGGTGCTCGATGCGAACGTGGGTTCGCATCGAGCACCGGGCCCATCCCTAAAGATGTCATGTCTGCAGAAAATGCGGATACAGGCAGCAACAGCGTTTGCTCTCAGGATACGAAAATCAGCGACTCCAGCCCTGTAGGAGGTGATTTCACCACCACAGTTAAAATAAAATTGTGCATGTATGCCCATCATTAGAAGTGGGTGGATGAAGGTGGTATTCTAATGGTGGGCATACCCACCGATCAATCTCTTTTTTTCATTCAGCCCACAGGCTGCATGAAAAAAAGAACATTACACTATATGCCCAACAAGGACCAGCAATGTACTGGTATGTTGCTGGACTTTGAGTGGTTATACCAGAAATATGCCTGCAGGTTTAGGTATCATCTTGATATCATTTTTTTCAGCCAGTGGTTGGCTTTCATGTAAAAGCAATCCTAGCAGCTAATAAGCCTCTAGACTGCTTTTACAAGCAGTGGGAGGGAACGCCCCCCCCATCGTCTTCCATGGTTTTCTATGGCTCTCCTGTCCCAACAGGGAACCATAGAATGCAGCCGGTGGCCATAGAGTTGATCAGAATGGCTCAAATCATCTCTATGGTCTAAAAAAAATGGAAGCTATGAGCATTTCATGACTTAGGTTTCTCCGGATATAAACAGCGCCATTGGGAAATTGGGAAAGCATTTTATCACACCGATCTTGGTGTGGTCAGATGCTTTGAGGGCAGAGGAGAGAGCTAGGGTCTAATAGACCCCAATTTGTTTCAAAAAAGAGTACCTGTCACTACCTATTGCTCTCATAGGGGATATTTACAGTCCCTGAGATAACAATAAAAATGATTAAAAAAAAATATGAAAGGAATAGTTTAAAAATAAAATAAAAAAGCTAAATAAATAATAAAAAAATAAATAAAAAGCACCCCTGTCCCCCTGTGCTCACACACTAAGGTGAATGCAAGCGTTGATCTGGTGTCATATGTAAACAGCAATTGCACCAAGCATGTGAGGTATCACCGCAAAGGTCAGATCGAGGGCAGTCATTTTAGCAGTAGACCTCCTCTGTAAATCTAAAGTGGTAACCTGTAAGGGATTTTAAAGGCTTTTAAAAATGTATGTAGTTTGTCGCCGCTGCACGTTTGTGTGCAATTTTAAAGCATGTCGTGTTTGGTATCTATGCATATCCATGGTATCCATGCATGTACTCAGCATAAGATCATCTTTTTTATTTCATCAAACATTTGGGCAGTTTTAGTGCATTAAAATTTAAAAAAAAGTATTTTTTTCTCCAAACAAAATATAATGTAATTTTCTAGCAAGAAAAAAAATATTTTTTTTCATGTGAACAAAACGTGTCAGAAAGAGTTTTGTCTTCAAGTGGTTAGAAGAGTGGGTGATGTATGACCTAAGCTTCTAATGTTGTGCATAAAAAGGCCAGGACAGTTCAACCCCCCCCCCCCCCCTTTTTGGAAAGTAGACACCACAAGCTATTTGCTGATAGGCATGTTGAGTCCATGGAATATGTTATATTTTGCCACAAGTTTCAGGAAAATGACAAACCTTTTTTTTTTTTGTTTTTTTGCACAAAGTTGTCACTAAATCATATATTGCTCAAACAAACAATGGGCATATGTGGAATTACACCCCAAAATACATTCTGCTGCTTCTCCTGAGTACGGGGATACCCCATGTGTGAGACTTTTTGGTTTGGGAGTCTAGCTGTGTACAGGACCCCGAAAACCAATCACCGCCTTCAGGCTTTCTAAGGGCGTAAAATGGTGAATTCACTTCCTCGCTACCTATCACAGTTTCAGAGGCCCCGAAATGTCCAGATAGCACAACCCCCCCCCCCCCAAATGACCCCATTTTGGAAAGTAGACACCCCAATGTATTTGCTAAGAGGCATGGTAAGTATTTTGCAGCTCTCATTTGTTTTTGAAAATGAAGAAAGTAAAAAAATGTATTTTTTATTTTTTCAATTTTCAAAACTTTGTGACAAAAAGCCACATCTGCAAAATACTTACCATGCCTCTCAGCAAATAGCTTGGGGTGTCTACTTTACAAAATTGGGTCATTTGGGGGGAGGGGTTTGTGCTATTTTGGCATTTCATGGCCTCCGAAACTGTGATAGGCAGTGAGGAGTGAAATCAAAAATTTACGCCCTTAGAAAGCCTGAAGGCGGTGATTGGTTTTTGGGGTACTGTATGCGGTTAGACTGCCAAAAAGTCCTACACATGTGGTATCCCCATACTCAGGAGAAGCAGCAGAATGTATTTCGGGGTGTAATTTCACATATAACCATGGCACGTGTGAGCAATATATAATTTAGTGACAACTTTGTGTAAAAAAAAAAAAAATTATTTTCCCGAAGCTTGAGGCAAAATATAAAATATTCCATGGACTCAACATGCCTCTCAGCAAATAGCTTGAAGTGTCTTCCTTCCAAAATGGGGTCATTTGGGGGGGGTTTTGTGCTATCTTGACATTTCAAGGCCATCCGAAACTGTGATAGGTAGTGAGGAAGTGAAATCACCATTTTATGCCTTTGGAAAGCCTTAAGGCGTTAATTGATTTTCGGGGTCCTGTACACGGCTAGGCTCCCAAAAAGTCTCACACATGTGGTATCCCCATACTCAGGAGAAGCAACAGAATGTATTTTGTGGTGTAATTTCACATATGCCCATGGCATGTTTGAGCAATATATCATTTAATGACAACTTTGTGCAAAAGAAAAACATTTTTTAATATTCCCGAAACTTGTGGCAAAATATAAAATATTCCATGGTGGTCTCAACATGCCTCTCAGCAAATAGCTTGGGTGTCTACTTTCCAAAATGGGACCATTTGTGGGGGGGGGGGGGGTTGTGCTATCTTGGCATTTTATGGCCTTCAAAACTGTGATAGGTAATGAGGAGTGAAATCAAAGATGTACGCCCGTTTTTGGGGTCCTGAACATGGCTAGTCTCCCAAAAAGTCTCACACATGTGGTATCCCCATACTCAGGAGAAGCAGCAGAGTTTATTTTTGGGTGTAATTCCACATATAACAATGGCATGTGTGAGCAATATATCATTTAGTGACAACTTTGTGTAATTTTTATTTATTTTTTGTCATTTATCAATCACTTGTGACAAAAAAAATATTCAATGGGCTCAACATGCCTCCCAGCATTTTCCTTGGGGTGTCTACTTTCCAAAATGGGATCATTTGGGGGGGGGGGTGGGTAGTTGTACTGCCCTGTCATTTTATCACCTTAAGGAATTAGATAGACAGTCATAAACTAAAAGCTGCGTAAATTCCAGAAAATGTACCCTAGTTTATAGACGCTACAACTTTTGAGTAAACCAATAAATATACACTTATTGACATTTTTTTTACCAAACACATGTGGTGAATACATTTTGGCCTAAATATATGACTAAAATTGAGTTTATTGGATTTTTATCTATAACAAAAAGTAGAAAAAACATTTTTTTCAAAATTTTCTGTTTTTTTCTGTTTATATCGCAAAAAATAAAAATTGCAGAGGCAATCAAATACCATCAAAAGAAAGCTCTATTTATGGGGGAAAAAATAACATACCGTATATACTCGAGTATAGGCCGTCCCGAATATAAGCCGAGGCCCCTGATTTACCACAAAAAAACTGGGAAAAGTTATTGACCCGTGTATAAGCCGAGGGGGGGGAAATGGAGCAGCTACTGTAAGTGGAAAAGAGGGTTAGCAAATGCCCATCTGCATGTCCCCTGTGTCCTATACAAACCCCCGTGTCCCCAGTGCAGCCTACCTGTGCCGATCGATCTGTCTCCTGCCGATCTGCCACCTGTGTCAGATCGCTGGCTGTCGCTGGCTGTCCGCTGTCCGCTGTCCCGTGTCCCGTGTCCCCTCCCATTGCTGATCCTGGCGATCAGCATGTACGGCGCCATTACATGTTTGAAAGCCGCGCCTCCTCCTCCTCCTCGTCCGTGATAGGAGGAACACTCGGTTTTCCCAGCAGTCAGTGTGCAGTGTTCCGCCTATCACGGACATCCTCTCACCCTCGTCCATGAGATGAGAATGACAGGACGTCCGTGATAGGCGGAACACTGTACTGCTGGGAAAATTAGTGTCCGCCTATCACGGACGGGCGGGAGGAGGCGGCACGGATTTTGAACACTGCCGTCTGTCTGCATGACAAGCTGTTCATGTAGGCAGACGGCACTGACTCGAGTATAAGCCGAGAAGGGGACTTTCAGCCCTAAAAAAAGGGCTGAAAATCTCGGCTTATACTCGAGTATATACGGTAAATTTTGTTTGGGTAGAGCATTGCATGACCGCACAATTACCAGTTAAAGCAGCGCAGTGCCAAATTGCAAAAAGTGCTCTGGTCATTGAGCAATCAAATCTTCCGGGGCTGAAGTGGTTAAAGTATCTCCAGACAAAAAAAAAATTCTATCCAGGACTCTGTTAGGACATATTAATGCCAAGCCATTCTGGTAACATATGTGATACATGTATTGGTGCTCTGTGGTGCCATTTACTGTTAATTCTAATCCAGTATGCCTCAGAAATCTATGTGTACTGCAATACATGTTCAATCAATGGGGGTTGTGATGTCATCCCCCAATCAGAGGAAGCCTTGCATTCACTTATAAAAATACAAGTCTTTCTCTGAATGGTTGAGGAGCACCAAGCCTGACTCAAGATAAGAACTCTCCTGATATGTAGCTGATGCTTTATGCAGTATGATACAGCGCTCACAGCAGCTGTATCACTTACTAAAGGAAACCATTTGTTTAGGCCAGCTTGGCCCAAATTAACTATTTAACCACTTAAGGACCAGCTGCCGCAGTTGTACTGTGGCAGGTTGGCTCTCCTACACGAATCGCTGTACATGTACATGACTCGATGTCTGCTGGTGACCTGCGAACGCCTAGTACAGATTCAGAATGGGGATCTGCCTTTGTAAACAAGGCAGATCCCCATTCTGACAGATGACATGACAGAGATCTACTGTTCCCAATGATTGGGAACAGTGATCTCTGTCATGTCCCAGTGAGCTAGAACACACCTAGGGAACACAGTTAATCCCTTGATCACCCCCTAGTGTTAACCCCTTCCCTGCCAGTGTAATTTTTACATTGATTAGTGCATTTTTATAGCACTGATCAATGTAATAATGTCACTGGTCCCCAAAAAGTGTAATTTGGGGTCAGATTTGTCCGCCGCAACGTCGCAGTCCTGCTAAAAAGCGCAGATCGCCGCCATTACCAGTAAAAACAATAAAAAAAATAGAAGTCCCTAAATCTATCCCATAGTTTGTAGACGTGATAACTTTTGCGCAAACCAAAAATATGTAGAAGAATATATATCGGCCTAAACTGATGAATACATTTGTTTTTTATATATTTTTTGGGGATATGTATTATAGAAAAATGTATAAAAAAAAATGGATTTGTTTTTTTAAATTGTACCGCTTTGTTTGTTTATAGGGCAAAAAATAAAAACCGCAGAAGTGATCAAATACCACCAAAAGAAAGCTCTATTTGTGGGGGGGGGGGATGTCAATTGTAGTTTGGGTACAGTGTCGCATGACCACGCATTTGTCAGTTAAAGGGATGCAGTGTTGTATCACAGAAAATGGCCTGGTCATTAAGGGGGAAAATTCTTCCTGTCCTTAAGAGGTTAAAGTGACAAAAAAATGTAGGTTTTAACTGTAGATAACTATGACGCTTCCATTTCAGGTAAATCTTAATGCACTATACTTATTGCTACTGTTTCTGCTAACAATGGCTATGCCAGCATTGTGATGCTTTATACAGGGTTTGCTGTCTCTATACTACTTGAGAAAATGTACCAGCAGTATTTTGCAAATGAATCACTTGATGCACCTGCTCTAAACTGGTTAGATAACTTATAGATCGTATTATGGTGCTTGGTTGCCTGCCAGTTGCAATCAACTAGTGTGCAAGCTGTTTTTTACATTGTAAAGAAGGCACCTCTATACTTATCAGGGATCTTACCGCTGCACAATTAGTGGATGGTCTTTTCATAGAAGCCCCAGTTGCTACTATGTTGCAGATGTCCAAAGTTTCACCAATCACTGATACCTCAATAGACTGTGCAAAGTATTTTATCCAAAAAAAAAAAAGTGCGATCAAATGTGAAGTAATATGTTAGAAATGCTTACTCTTTTCTGTAAGAAAGCTGTTTCCCAAAACTTAGGCAATAAATAAATCAAAAAATTGATGCAAAAATGCATATGAATGGGTATCTCCTATTGTAGTGGCAATGAAAATTAGACTGTGTATTAACCTTCATGAACCAAAAAAAAATGTTATTGATGGTCCCTTTTGCCACATATCGAGGAAATATTTTCAGAAGGGCTAAAATCTTTTCTACCCTGGATCATCAGAGCGTTTCTCATCAGGTTTTGCTGGATAAGGAAAGTAAGGAAAGTAGAGATATCACTGCATTTATTACCTATGAGGGCTTGTTCAGTTTCATGTGTGTAACTTATGGATTAACTCCAGCACCCAGATGTTTGCACTCCTCGGTAGCATACCTTGTGTGCAGTGCTATCTAGATGCTATAACTGTATACAGACCAGATTTGGATCTTCACAACAAGTATTTCCAAATAGTTCTAAAGCATATTGAACCTGCAGGACTGAAACTGACTTTTTTTAAAGGCTGCTTTTAGTCAAACTCAGCTGTCATTTCTAGGTAACGTTATGTTACATGGGGGACTGTTGTCTGATCCTAAAGTGGTTGTAAATCTGAAAATGTTTCTTTTAACTAAGCAGCGTACCTTGTACATCTAAGCATCTGAACCCAGCATTGTTTAATCCTCCCCGCTTTCTTTCATGCTTTCAGAGCAACACATTAAAAAAATTGTGTCACCACACCCCCACTCCTTTGACTGACATAATTGTGTGTGTACAGCTTTCCGTAACAGTTTACCTCCCTCTACCTCCTCCTGCTCTCCCTTGATTGGTTGCTCCTTGCCATATCCTCATTGGCCCAGTGTAAGTCAAGTGGTGCCCTCCACGCGTTCCTATTACTTAGTACTCGCTTCTCCCTTCCTTTGGAACTCTCTACCCCAATCTGTCCGACTGTCCCCTAATCTATCCATCTTTAGACGATCCCTGAAAACCCTTCTCTTTAAAGAAGCCTATCCTACTTCTAACTAACACTGTTTTACTTCCTCCATCAGCTCACCCCCCACAGCTATTACCTCTTGTATCAATTGACCCTTCCTTTTTAGATTGTAAGCTCTAATGAGCAGGGCCCTCTGATTCCTCTTGTATCAAATTGTAATGTAATTGTAATGTCTGCCTTTAATTTTTGTTAAGCGCTGCGCAAACTGTTGGCGCTATATAAATCCTGTATAATAATAATAATACTCGTGACGGGGAGTGGCCAGCTGATGGGGATACTGTGCTTGCTGGGGAGGGGAATGTAGAGAAGGCAGGCGAGTCTGCTGACATCATGACTCCGCCTCCTGACCTCTGCCATGAAGACACGCCCACCGATTGGCACTAGTTTGCGTGCTTATGTAGGCACTGGGGAACAGACATGTAAAAGTACAGCAATATGCTTTAGACTTGTGGACACATTACTGTGGTACATGTCTTTTTGGGTGCATGCAACCGAGGTGTACAACCACTTTAAATAGCTCACTTGAGATGTTCAACACTAGCATTTTGATTCTTCTCTACCTGCTGTTGTTACGGCAGATACTTAAGACTACGATCTTGTTGTGGACCTTACACAGTGCCATGTATTGTAGACCAAGTAGAGGAAACTACTGCTTTTGCATCCAGATCTTTTACAGAAGCAGATCAGAAGCATTCTACTGTAGTAAAAGAAGCCCTAGCATGTGTTCATGAAACAGTAAAATAAAGAACATACCTGTGGACCAACCACAGTCCTTTAACTACATTGTTCACCACAAATAGGACAAGCAGGAATCCATATAGTCAGGTGTTCCCTAAGGCCCCTTTCATATGTTTTGGTTCTGCCTGTCAGTTCTTCAGGTGGACCTGATCTGACCATCCATTGCTCTCTATGGAGTGGCGGATGACACCTGCCAACATCCGATCCTGTCCGTCTGGCAGGTCGGATGAAAATAGGATGGAAATTGACAGGTAGTCCATTTCCATCCAAAAACCCATAGAGGACAGCGGGCTGTGTCTGCTCTGCATTAGTGGAGTGGACACAGACTTGTCATCCGCTTGCTCAGCAGGGATCAGTGGAGAGATCCCCTGCTGAGCAGGCAAATCCACTGGTGGATTTTGACAGTATAAAAGGGGCCTAAAGCTACTCAATTTTAACTACACAATAACATACAAAATGGGTTTGAAAAATGTTACTGCTAATTGCTTGTCACAGATAGATAGTTGTTGCATTTACTAATATAGATGCAACTATGGCATCTGAGTTCAAACAACCTTGGTTTGCATGCCCAGTACAAGTACAATTATGGGATATTCTACAAATCAAATAGTCAAATTTGAAAACAAATTTAGCCATATTCTCTGAACTTTCTACAGTATTAGAAATGAACTGTCTTTGATGGTTTTATTGTCCATTGATCTTATCACAGACTAGTACCAGAGACCTTGAGAAAGCAACTTATACAACTTGCACATGAAAGTCACCAAAGGTTTGTAAGAACAAAGAAACGACTACATGAACTATTGTCTGAGTACTAACTGCTGTTTAATCTTGCATATCATGACAAATCTGCTGTCACACATGCTCCAGCACTTCAGCCAGTGCCAATACCTGTTTCTTCCTGGGAGACGCTGGCTATTAATGTTGTAGGTCCTTTCACAGAGGCCCCTGTGGGTTGCCAATTTGCTGTAACATTAATGGACTTTTACATGGCATTTTATTTTTCTCAAATAACATTAGAAGGTAAGCCAAAGGAGGTAGTGCCTAACAGTGGACCACAATTTGTGTAATCTGAGATTGAATCCTTCCTGAGATAGAGAAATATTGTGCATGGGAAATCCTCAGTTTATTACCACCAAGAAAATTGTGAGACCGAGTAATTCAATTGAAGACTTAAAGAGGAAGTAAAGTCACGTTTTGTTTTCCTTCTGACCTGCAAAAGGAATAATGTGCTAGTATGCATCGCATGCTAGCACATTATGTTAAACTTACCTGCAAACAAGGCCTCGTCGCAGCCATATTTGCCCGTCTTTTTTCCGGGTCTGCGGACTCTGGCTGTGTGACTGGGCAGAGTCACGTGACCTCACTCAGGGTCACGGCACAGTCTTCTGAAGAAATGTCACGGGTGGCCGTTCTTTCAGAGCGCATACGCCAATGATGAATTTGGCTGCATATACAGTAAATATCTCCTAAACGGCACACGTTTAGGAGATATTTACAGTACCTACAGATATGCCTTATTATAGGCTTACCCAGAGTTACATTATATGCATGGGACTTTACTTCCTCTTTAAAGAAACTTTGCAGACTGCAAATTTTTCAGTGAAATCTCAGAAAAGTTCTTTATGTCTACAGAGTGATTAAACAGGCAACAACACAAGCATCGCCAGCTTAACTACTACATGCCAGACAAATGTTCTAAATGTACAAGTTGCAGATATACAACTCCCACAAAGCCCAGCACCTTTGAAGTCATCATTTGTATATACAGTTAAAAATCAACAAGATAAAAGTAAGGCAACTACTCATTGGAAACCAGGTTTAGAAGCCTGGATCTCTAGGTGGAGTTATGAAACCTGGCTAACTGAAACAGTACAGTCCATATTTTCAAATGCACTTAAGTTGACCATAGATGGGTAGAATTTCAAATGAAAATCTCAGGAAAATTTGCATGAAAACATTCTCAGAACATATGCTTGTCATTCGAAAGATTTAATTTGCTTTCAATACTTGATTTTGGAAAGAATAGATGCTACCAAACGAAAACCACATACACTGTTAGAAATTAGTTTGTTCAAGAAAAAATTTCCATCATGCTCCTTTGAATTTTCTCATCACGGCATCATGCTCCTTTGAATTTTCTCATCACGGCAGTTGAAAATGAACGTCAAATCGATTCACTATTGATTGGAAATATGAACAAACTTTCTTAGAACCTTCTTTTCTGAAGAATTTCATTTGAAATTCTACCCATCTATGGCCATCTTTAGAGTTACAAGCAAATGAGGATCTTGTACCCAGGAGCTGTCTGATGGACTCATATGGAATGCCAGTCGCCTTTCGCCTGTTAGCCAGGACTTTTCAAAAGTTTCATTTGACAAAAAACATTTTCCTCTTCATATTGATGACAACCAAACTGGTAACTAACTGGTAAATAGGAGCCCAAACCACATGGACAAATTAAAAGAATCATAATCCCTCCTGTGTGGACCAAGGATTATGTGATGTAATGAAATTGTATAGCACTGTTTTGTAATATAATTATTTTCATTATTGCTGTCTGTATTTTTTAATATTGAGGAAAAAGACTCTTTTGTACTGATGGAATTGTGTGGTGTTCATACCTCTGGCCCAAATTTACAGTTGTTACCTATATTATACTTCTGAAATCTGTACAAGTTAGTTTTAGCTCCTATTTCTATTATGTGATACCAGAATTTATTAATAAAGCACTTTATAAGAACTCTGCCTCCCAGACTACTGTGCACAACAATCAGCCTCTTGAAATGCATTGTACAGTAGAGCTCAAAGTAGGAAGGAAAGAAGCAGCAACGATGAATGAACTCATCAGTGCACTGCTTCTCTTTTCAAAGTTCAGTCTCACATTGGTGGAGGATCAACACTGATACGTGCTACCTAACTATAGCATTGAAAATCAGTCCTCCTGTCCTTCCAGACAGGTCTTTTCTGTGTGACAGAGCTGTATAAATCCCCTGATCAAACTGGCAGACATGCAAATCCTTTGGCAGGTAAAACAACTCCCATGTATGCAGTTTATGTGTATATTTAGCAGTTTGTCTGGAGTTCAGCTATTAATGAGAACTTCAAAACATCAACTTAATTATTTTAAACGTATACATGATTAAATGATTGCTTCTTATGTGTTTTAACTATATTTGTTTTACAAATAAGCAATTACCAAATGACAAAGGATTCCAAGAGCACAGGGAATTTGTCAACATAAACACAAGGATGATGCTCATTCTTAGTTCAGTGAGACGGCTGGTGGCACAGGAAGCTACAAAGTTGTAGTTTTGAATGTATGTGCATATGATATGTAGTATAATAGAGATACATGAGTCCCAAACCTTGTGGGATATAATTCTTTGCCTGATATAGCAATTTCTTATATGTATTTAACTACGCACTTAGCTGTTTGACTTGAGTTCCCGTTAACTATATTTTGGCTATATTTATATTTGTAAACTATTTTTACTACTTGGCGTTGGCATTATAAACTAACAAATGGCACCATCTTTTCTGTGAGGGTACTCTCAGTATAGCTTTAGACTGTCCTAACACACCAAACACAGCTCACCCCACTGATGGTACTGCAAAATGTGATCTGAATTATCGGTCAATCTATTCTCTATTCATTAAGTTTTATATTATTTTCTACTTATGCCCAGGTTCTCACTGAGCTGAGGGAATGAAGCCGTGCGAGTTCAGCTGAATTTTACTCCTGCATGTCAGTCCCGATTTCGGCCGCGATTTCAGAGACATATGTGCAGGTTTCAATGTAAATCACAGCCTGAAATCGCAAAAAGTAGTACAGAAACTACTTTTTGAAATCGGTGCAGCGCCACAAATGCACACATGCGTCACACTGATTAGAATGATGCCATTGCTGGCTATTACCGCCAATTTGACATGTCAAATTGCATGTCAAATCGTACCAATGTGAACCAGAGCTTAAAGGGGGTGATTAGTGTGCCATTCCATTCCCTTTTGAAGTCCCCCAACCACCAGGCTAAAAAGAGCTGAATGGCTCAATATACACCTTTTTTAGGTATAGCTTCACAGCATGTTGACCTGAATGCTGTATGCAACATTTGGTCAGCCCTGTCATTGATCAACATTTATGAGAGAGTTCACAGCCTTTAAGGAATATCGTCTGATCAACACAAGTGCTCCATGTACAAGAGCAGTGCTGTGTGAATATTCACACTTCTTTGTACAGTGACATCAATAGGCTATCCTGTGTTTATGTTCATGTATTGCTTAAAACAATGTTGAGAGCTCACATAAGAGATCAATACGTAGGATACATCATTCTCTCCTTCACAGAGTACTGAAAGATTTTGCGGAGGGGCAACAAATATAGAGTATGGCTGCAGGACGATAACCAAAGAATGGTGTGGACACAAGTTAATGAAATGTATTTGCATATTTTATTGATAAATAGGAAATTAATTTCCTACTTATGAGTAAAATATACAGTGCATTCATAAAGTATTCAGACCCCCTTCACTTGGAGATGGATATTCTTAGTAAAGAGCCAAGCCTTTGTTGCCAGGTAGGAATTTGGGACTCACCCAACATGCAGTTGCTTTGTACTTGGAAGCTGCCAGATGTAAATTTTTGGAACCATCTGCCTAGATAGAATTGAAGGATTGTTGCATCTCTGCAGCCACAGGCACTGCAGAAGAGATGGGAATGGGAAATGGTACAGAAGGATGATGGACATATACCGTGAAAAGAGAGACATTTTGATTGACCCTTTCAGTTTGCTCATTTGACTGCGGGTGAAAGGCTGAGGAGAAGTCCAACTTGATTCCAAAGGATGTAAAAAAAGCCTTCCAGAAGCAAGCTGTAAATTGATCTCTTCTATCAGAGACGATGTGCAAGGGCATACCATGAAGACAAAAGATTTCTTTTATGAAGATGGAAGCCAGAGTGACAGCTGAAGGTAGTCCTGAAAGTAGAGTTTATGGTGGAGCCTGCTGAGGGGGGTAGTTCAGAGATAAGGTCCATATAGATGCAATGCCAGAGTTCACCTGGAATAGATAGAAGTAAAAGGAGACCTGCTGGATTAGACGTGGAAGACTTAGGATGAATTAGACAAACCTGAATATAATCTTCAACATTCTTCTGAAGGGAGGGCCACCAGTAGTAATGCGACAGGAAGGCACAGGTACATTGTACACCAGGATGTCCTGAGAGTTTGGAGCCATGTGCCTATTTAAAAAGATTGGAGCGAAGGGGGGGGGGGGTACAGGATATGATTGGCAGGTTCTCGTGCAACATGCCAGAATCAGCAACGTAAAATGATCTGGAGAAGGCACCAGCCTGGTCATTCTTGGAACCAGATTGAAAGGTAATGAAACTGTAAACCTGGCAAAAAAGAGAGCCCATTGCACTTGTCTGGGCTTCAAACACTGGGCAGATTGCAGATATTGGAATTTCCTGGGATTGGTATAAATCATGGATACAGTGTGGAGATTCCTCCAGAAGATGCCCCCATTCTTGCAAATTCTTGTAAATTCTTTCGGAATCTGAAAACTTCTAAGAGAAGAAGGCACAAGGCGGGAGCTTGCCATTATGCAATTGGAGAAGAATGGCTCCCACACCCAAGGATGAAGCATCTACCTCCAAGAAGAAGCGCTGGAGAATGTCTGGATGTAATATCAGGTTGCAACAAAACAAAATTGACTTTATGAATGCACTATATATTTCTTCACATTTTTAAATCATATTCTACAACTGTTTTAAATATATTTTTCCAATAAAAACTTTTAAGTTATTATACTGAAAATGTAATTAGTTTTACTATTTTTAACATAGGGATTCAAAGTACAATCTATACATACAATTAAGCAGGATTTTGCCAGTGAAGAAGAGTGACCCAGCAGGGATAGGCCGAATTTCGATCAGTGTGTGGCCTCCATTTAATCTGTCCAAAAATTTTCTGACAGTCAACGACTGCAACCACTCAGCTGAAGACAACGATTAGTGTATCCTGACAGTAGCAGGTGCTTCTGTCAGAATTCAATGTCCCAGTGAGGGGGATTCCTCCACGCACTTCATTTGGCTGAGAAAACCATCATAATTGTTCCTTAAAGTTAATCACAAATAAAATATTTGATTTTTAAACTGTCTTTTATATCACAATTAATTTTTTTTAAATTGTTACTACAACTTTAAAATATACTCTCAGAAAACTTGGTGGAATTAATCTTTTATGAAGGTATAGCTATAGTACACAGGTTTATACAGTATAAACATGTGTACTATAGCTATACCTTCATAAAAGATTAAATTAAAATTAAAAAAATTAGATTAAAATGCGTTACAAACAAATATTCAAAAGGTGTTCACAGATAAGTAGATTACTAAAAAAAAAAAAAAGGGAGTGGTATAAATTATACCACTCCCTTTTTTTTAGTAATCTGCTTATCTGTGAGCACCTTTTGAATATTTGTTTGTAATGCAGTAAAGCTATTCCCAAACACACCCACACTCCTTGATGTTTCTCACACAGGAGACTGTTGTATCAGGGTGTCAGTATGTCAGAAGTTCTTCATTGCAATCCATCAGAATCAACCCTGCCCTGAAGGCGTGCTTCTGACTGTCATGTACATCAAGCAAAGAGAGAAAGGAAGATATTTTCTATCTTCTAGGTTAATTAAAACACTTTTCCACTATTATTCCAGAAAGATTACTAATATAAAGTTCAGCAAGTCAATTCAATTTAGATTTAACATAAGTTTTATATAATCCTATTAAAACACAATTATTGATCTTTTCTTAGTATTTCCGAAAAGGGCTGTAGCCTCCTGTCACCAAATTGTGTGATATGCAAATTTTATTTATTTCAGTGTTCAGTGTTTGCTGGCAAGGCAAGAGTAAGCTCTGAGAGAGTTAAAAGAGAAGTTCAGGGATATCAAAAAAAATAAAAATAATATTTACCTAGATGGCTGCAGCACCGATCCCAGCTGCAGCTGTCTCCCACCGTCTCTCCCTGAGAACTGAGCGATCAAACACCGCTGATGGCTTTAGCCTATTGCTGGCTGAAAATGGGTTGCAGGAGTGCAGAACGAACTGCACTACTGTGATCCATAGGGGAAGTATAGCCAAATAACTTTGGCTATACTTCTCTTTACGCAGCCCATAGATTATGCAATTTTCTTTCCTTCTACCACCCAAAGGAAAGAAAATTGCTTGATTCCACCATCAACGTAGTATTGATGGAGGAATCCCTCCTGCAGAACACAATGGCTATAATCAATGGCAGTGATCGCATGAAAAAAATATGACAGGCTGGTTGTACTGAAGTTTATTGATAGATCGGCTTCAGTACAACCAGCATGCCAAAAGATGGATCAAATTTCAACTGCTTCCTCCTGAACCGGCTGAGATTTGATCCATCTATGGCTTTAGGTGTGGCTAATCGGAGACAATTGTTTATTTTTTAGTGAGGTTCTGTAGATAAAAAAAAAAAGATGATTAACGCAATTGCCAGTATAAAAACCTTTTTTATTTAGTTTTTTGACATCTTGTATGTTACTAAAAATACATTTATTCTTTTTTCCCTTCGTCAATTAAGGCTTTTCTATAACTTACCTTTCTTGTGCAGTGCCACAGAATAAACCGGTGAGTTATAAATGACAGATAATAATAAATTCATTGTTTTTATGACATTTTTAGAAAGCTAACAGGTAACAAATAGGTGGTCTCACAGGACCTAAAAATGGATTTTCCAAAAAATTATATATAGGCCATATGGATGATGTAATTGTTCTTTTTTCAGCACATATATTTGATTTTTGTCAGTTTTGTTTTCTGAAATATCACCATTCAACTTGCAGAAAACTGTTAAAAATATTATAATGAAATAAGATTTTAATTGCAAAGTTCATGAGGGTTCAGTAAATGTAAAAAATGCTTGTGTATTAAAAGGGATTTGTATTTTTACAGCTGACATGAAATAAGTTACCTTGGGAATCATACCCTGTGGTTCATTGATTTAACAACATATGCTAAACCGTCTGTGTACACTTCTGAAAATAGGTCACTAAGATAATCATATAGAGTACAACATAAAGCACACACAATTAAACATGCCACTATGATAAGAATTTAATTGCTAAAATGTATTGCTTATTTATTATACATTTATTATTTATTTTATGCCTGCAGGGTCAATTCTCAAACCCGGTGAGCATGTGAATTTCTGTGGGATACATTGCTACTGCAAGTAAGCATGGAAAAATTCCCAGCAGTATAACTCTAGGGACAGGCTAACCAACAAATTATATCCTAATAAGACCCAACATCTCAGAGGAACAATGAAGTGAGAATATTGCTAAATGACCTTTGCGACTTTTTAAAAGGTACTTTTCTATTATCTGGTAGCAACAGCCTCAGCATTCTGTGAGGAGAAATGCCACTCACCAGCAGAAATAATAAAGAAATGTATTTATTTGTTTAATAACATATTTATTTATTTTGTATCTGAACCTATTTTTGTATGTCAGAATGAAAATTATCCAATATTCGAAAGAATATTGGATGGTCTTTGCATGATTTATGAGATATGTGCAATGCTAGCTGCTGATTCAAAAATATGGTGTCATTTGGAAGACCCTATTTTGGGCTTATAGCAAGTGGTGGCTCGCAGGACATTACATTGAAAGAATGAAAATTATGTATTTCAGGAGGCCAATATGTTCAAATAGTGCTGAGTACACTGAAGAAAATAAAATTCTCCTCACAGAAGGATAGGGCAGACTCAGACATCAACCATGACCCTTCTGGTTCTAAGAGCAGGGGCTTACTATTGGCAGATTTCTCACAGCCCAATCAAAAGAGAGGTAGTGGAAGCCCATTACAAGACCAATGTAAATTGTCTGTCTCAGTCAGATAATAGTAATTGCTCACAGATAATAGAAAAGTATCTATTAAGCTTTTAAAGCAATATAATGCGTATAAGACACACTGAGGTAGATTTACTAAAACTGGAGAGTGCAAAAACTGGTGCAGCTGTGCACGGTAGACAATCAGTTTCTAACTTCAGTTTGTTCAATTAAGCTTTGACAAAAAATAAACCTGGAAGCTGATGGGTTCCTGTAAGGAGCTGCACCAGATTTTGCACTCTTCAGTTTTAGTAAATCAACCCACAGAGTCACTACTAGCTGATGTGTTTTGAAAGAATAGTGAGTGCCCTGGTTAGAAAACCAAGTGTAATGGCTAAAAGCTGACATCAGAGGTGTCTGCTGTGTCTCTCTCTACTCCTATTTAGAGTTGAGCGGACACCTGGATGTTCGGGTTTGGCGGGTTCAGTCGAACTTCATGAAAAAGTCCGGGTTCGGGACCCAACTTGACCCGAACTTGACCCCGAACTCTGAACCCCATTGAAGTCAATGGGGACCCGAACTTTTCAAGACTAAAATGGCTGTAAAAAAGTAATGGAAAGGGCTAGAGGGCTGCAAATGGCAACAAAATGTTGTTAAGAGCATGGCAAGTGCTCTGCAAACAAATGTGTATAGGGAAATAACTTAAAATAACAAAAAAAAAAAATATGCTGGAGGCCCCCTTCTCAGCAGAAGAGGTACAGGAAGTCATTAAGAACCTCAGAAACTCAACGGCACGATGCCGCACATATGGTAAGAATGCCCCAGAATACGCACTTTCTGGTAAAAAATATTCAATTTAATGGATAAGATAGTGGGAAAATAAAATACTTGGAAATTAAAAAAATAAAAAAAATGATATTCTTGACCTAGGAGGACGAGGTCCATATGGAGTAGGAGGTTGAGGTGGCGGTGGATGTGGCGGTGTAGGTGGAAGCGGCGGTGGAGGAGGAAGAGGTAGCCAACACTGGTTCAAAAATACAACAATGGCTGGGTAAGGCTAGTGGTGATGTGTCGAATTCTGTCCCCCGTCGCATAGTGTCCGCCCTGTACTGCGCTATCTCAGTACGTAGGACAAGGGGATTTCGAAACTCTCCGAAGACGATGCGCGGTGACTCCAGGTTCAAGCCACATCATCCGAGGTTGAAGCCTAGCCAAGCGAGCCCGTGAGGGGCCCTGTTACTATGTGCTACCGTATGTCCACTTGGATGGTGGGGCTTGAACCTGCACTCACGGCGCAGGCGCCGTTCATCTTTAGAGATTTTGTGAATCTCCTTGTCCTTCGTACTGCGCAAGCACTGCGCCTGCGCAGTAAGTGGCCGGACACTATCCGATGGCCAGACAGTTTTTGTCAGAACACAGGTATACGTGTCTATTCTGCACAAGGTACGGACAAATCCTGTGGGATCCATGCCTGGTTCATTTTAATAAACGTGAGCTTGTCCACATTGGCTCTGGACAGGCGGCTGCGCTTGTCTGTGATAATGCTCCCTGCCATGCTAAATACACGTTCAGATAATACACTGGCTGCAGGGCAGGCCAGCACCTCCAAGGCGTAAAGGGCAAGCTCAGGCTCAGGCCATGTGCCCAATTTGGAGACCCAGAAGTTGAAGGGGACAGACCCGTCATTCAGTACGTGTAGGCGTGTGCATGTTCCATCTCAGCTGGTGGTGCTGGTTGTTGTGGCGTGCTGACAATGTTTTTCCACATTTCGGCCATGCTAACCCTGCCTTTCGAGGTGCTGGCGGTGCTTCCACCGTACCCCCGATGTCAAGTGGGAATGCCACCAGCAGCGCATCTACCAGCGTGCGCTTGTACTCGCGCATCTTACGATCACGCTCCAGTGAGGTAATTAAGGACGGCATCCAGGGATCCAGCAGGGTGGCCATCCAGTAATCAGCACCAGTTAAAATATGGGAAGCTCAGCGGTCGTTGCGGAGACACTGCAGCATGTAATCGCTCATGTGTGCCAGGCTGCCCAGAGGCAACGAAAAGCTGTCCTCTGTGGGAGGTGTATCGTCTGTGTCCTCTGTATCCCCCCAGCCATGCACCAGTGATGGACATGAGCTGGTCTGGGTGCCACTCTGCTGTGAACATGGTTCCTCCTCCTCCATCCCCTCATCATCCTCCACCTCGTCATCCTCCAGAACTGTGCCCTTGTTGCCGGACAATTGTGTACCTGGCGCTTGTTGGTGCAGGAACCCACCCTCGTAGCCACTTGTGAATGACTGCCCTGAAAGCCTTGGAAATGATCCCTCTTCCTTCTCCTCCTCCTCCTGTGCCACATCCTGTTCCATCATCGCCTGAAGCGTTTTTTTAAGGAGGCATAGAACTCGGATAGTAACGCTGAGAACGGCGTCATCGGCACTGGCCATGTTGGTGGAGTACTCGAAACAGCGTAACAAGGCACACAGGTCTCGCATGGAGGCCCAGTTATTGGTGGTGAAGTGGTGCTGTTCCGCAGAGCGACTCACGCGTGCGTGCTGCAGCTGAAACTCCACTATCGCCTGCTGCTGCTCGCACAGTCTGGCCAGCATGTGCAAGGTACAGTTCCACCTTGTGGGCACGTCACATGTGAAACGGTGAGCGGGAAGGCCGAAGTTACGCTGCAGGGCTGACAGGCGAGCAGCAGCAGGGTGAGAACGCCGAAAGTGCGCACAGACGGCCCGCACTTTCTGCAGCAGCTCTGGCATATCGGGGTAATTCTTAAGGAACCTCTGGACCACCAAGTTCAGCACATGCGCCAGGCAAGGGATGTGCGTCAAACCGGCTAGGCCCAGAGCTGCTACGAGATTTCGCCCATTATCGCACACCACCAGGCCGGGCTTGAGGCTCACTGCCACCAACCACTCTTCGGTCTGTTGTTCCATGTCCCTCCACAACTCCTGCGTGGTGTGGGGTTTTTCCCCCAAACAGGAAAGTTTTTAAGGTGTTACGCTGACTGGATGAGGAGGCGGTAGAGTAGGAGGAGTTAGCAACAGGAGGCAAACTGAAGCGCCCTGCAATCCTCGGTAGTGGAAGGACATGCGCCAAACTGCTATCCGCCTCAGGCCCAGCCGCCACTACATTTACCCAGTGTGCTGTTAGGGAGATATAACGTCCCTGACAGTGCTTACTGGTCCACGCATCCGTAGTTAGGTGGACCTTGCCACAGATGGCGTTGCGCAGTGCACACCTGATTTTGTCCCCCACTTGGTTGTGCAGAGAAGGGATAGCTCGCCTGGAAAAGTAGTGGCGGCTGGGCACAACGTACTGTGGGACAGCCAATTACACCAGCCTTTTAAAGCTCTGCATCTCCACCAGACGGAATGACAGCATTTCAAAGGCGAGGAATTTTCAAATGCTGGCATTCAGGGCCAGGGATCGCGGGTGGCAAGCGGGGGTACTTCCTCTTCCGCTCCAGTGTTTGGGAGATAGAGAGCTGAACACTTCCATGGGACATTGTGGAGATGGTTGGTGACCCAGGTGGTAGTGTTGCTGGCAGATCCTCTGTTTGCGGTTTGGCAGATGCCACTGTCACTACAGAGGTGGATGAAGAGGCTGAGCAGGAGGAGCCAGAGACCTTTCTTGGTTTTTGAGGTGTCTACTCCACTGCATCTCGTGCTTTGCACTTAGATACCTGGTCATGCAGGTTGTGCTCAGATTGAGAATGTTTATGCCTCGCTTCAGGCTCTGATTGCACAGCGTGCAAACCACTCGTGTCTTGTCATCAGCACATTGTCTGAAGAACTGCCACGCTAGGGAACTCCTTGGACCTGGCTTTGGTGTGCTCGGTCCCTTGCTGCATTGGGCAGTAGCAGACGTACTGTCTAGGGGACAGACGCTCCGCTTTTGCACCCTGCTCCCTCTTCTGCAGTGCTGGTGGCTCTGTGCGACCACCGCCTCTTCCTCCAAACTACACTGGTCACCTGCATGACATTGATTCCATGTGGGGTCAAGGACCTCATCGTCCTCCACATCATCTTCCACCCAGTCTATACCCCTGCCCTCCTTGTCGGTCTGCACAATGGCGAAAGCAGCAGCAGTTGGCACCCGTGTTTTGTCATCATCCGAGACGTGCTGCGATGGTCCTCCCATGTACTCATCATGAAACAGTGGTTGGGCATCGGTGCACACAATCTCTTCCACTTCTGGGGCAGGGCTAGGTGGATGGCCCTGGGAAACCCTGCTAACAGAGTCATCAAAAAGCAGAAGAGACTGCTGCATGATTTGGGGCTCAGGCTGATTGGCTGATTTGCAAGGGGGTGAGATGAAAGACTGATGGACATCGGCTGCAGGTGCCAACTCTGAACTTTTATCAGGAGACTGGGTGGGAGACAATGTGAAGGAACCGGAGGCACTGTCAGCAACCCAATCTACTATCGCCTGTACTTGTCCTGGCCTCAACATTCGTACAGCCTCATTAGGCGCGCCGAAATACAGCTGCAGGCTCTGTCGCCTACTCGCACCTGAGAAAGGTGTTTCACTAGTGCGTGTAGCTGGCACAGATCGACCACGTCCTCTCCCTGCAACAGCAGTTCCACCAGCAGCACGTCCCTTTTTTGACGATCTCCTCATATTTTCTAAATTTATGATCTTGCCCTAAATTGGTGTTTTTGCAATAGCAGAATACACCCACAGTGTGTACAGCGTGTATCTCAAAAACTGCTAAACTGCAGAAAATGCTATGGAAAAAAAAAATTTTCACTACTATTTTTTTTTTTTGGGATAGCACAACGGAAGAAATATCGATCGATTGTATGTCACACTCCTGCACACATACAGAAAACACTTAAATATTTAATTTTTTTGCAATAGCAGAATACACCCACAGTGTGTAAAGCGTGTATCAAACTGCAGAAAATGCTATGGGAAAAAAAATGTTCACTACAATTTTTTTTTTGGGATAGCACAATAGAAGAAATATCGATGGATTGTATGTCACACTCCTGCACACATGCAGAAAACACTAAAATATAAAAATTTTTTGCAATAGCAGAATACACCCACAGTGTGTAAAGCGTGTATGAAAATGCAGAAAATGCTATGGGAAAAATACATTTCACTACAATTTTTTTTTGGGATAGCACAATAGAAGAAATATCAATGGATTGTATATGTCACACTCCTGCACACATGCAGAAAACACTAAAAGATTTTTTTTTTTGCAATAGCAGAATACACCCACAGTGTGTAAAGCGTGTATGAAAATGCAGAAAATGCTATGGGAAAAAAATAATTTTCACTACAATTTTTTTTTGGGATAGCACAATGGAAGAAATATCGATCGATTGTATGTCACACTCCTGCACACATGCAGAAAACACAGCAACATTTTATTTTTTTGCAATGTTTTTTGCAATAGCAGAATACACCCAGTATGGTGTATCTCTTAGTAAAATATGCAGTGATGGTGCACTGAGCTTGCAGATAAAAGTTATATTTTGTCTGGCACTGGCCTCATGGCACTGTTAAAAGACTGTGCACTGCACCCCAGCCAGGGTACAATTGATTTAGGAATCTGGTGAATAATTCTCTCTCCCTCTTTCCCTCAATAAAGACACTCTCTAGTCTCTAGCTATGTAGATCGCTCACTGTCACTGACTAATACTAATTTGAAGATATTTCAGAATACACCCAGAGTATGGTGTATCTCTTAGTAAAATATGCAGTGATGGTGCACTGAGCTTGCAGATAAAAGTTATATTTTGTCTGGCACTGGCCTCATGGCACTGTTAAAAGACTGTGCACTGCACCCCAGTCAGGGTACAATTGATTTAGGAATCTGGTGAATAATTCTCTCTCCCTCTTTCCCTCAATAAAGACACTCTCTAGTCTCTAGCTATGTAGATCGCTCACTGACTATTACTAATTTGAAGATATTTCAGGAATGTGGACTGACTGATTGTATCAGACTAACTCCTATAATGAAATTCTCTCTTAGCAGCCAGGAACCTGTCTATAGCAGAGTGACGCGCTGTGCTGTGTGCCTGTACCTTATATAGAGGCTGGGTCACATGCTGCACTGGCCAATTACAGCCATGCCATTAGTAGGCATGGCTGTGATGGCTTCTAGGGAAACTAACGTGGATTGGCTGCCCTGCAGCTTGTAAAAGGCACCAATACATCGCCGAACACCAGACCCGAACCCGAACATACAGTCAATAGTTCTGGTTCGGGTCCGGGACCCAGACACCCAAAAGTCCGGTACGGACCCGAACTTTACAGTTCGGGTTCGCTCAACCCTACTCCTATTCTATAGCACTACACTCACCTAATGAGACCTCCTGTGTTTAGGAATGCACTGGTAGGGATAGGTGACCAAGAGTGGTTAGATTGTGTCTGCAGGTCTATGACTAATGCTGGCTACACATGGGTCAAAAATTGTCTGAAAAAGGTCAGTTCGACAGGAACCAGTCAACTTTCGGCCTGTGTCTGGTCTCACAACTGGCTTCTGTCGAACCAGCACGCTGGAAAACTAGTGTGTTCTGGTGGGTGGGGGGCAATAGCTCAGCAGGGGAGATTACCGCACCAACATTGGATGTGTTAGTATGGTGATCTGTAACATTTTCTTTCGTTCAGCCCGCTGAATTGAAAAAAAAAAAACATATAGTGTGTACCCATCTAAGTTTCCAAAATGTCAAATTACTGGCAAGAATATCTAGGAAGTGTATAAATGAAAGAGGGGGACCTTTCCTTCATGCACCCATCCATCCTCCATTCATAGAGAGTTTTTCATTACTGGAAGCTATAGCACAGTTTCTAAAAAAGGAGGAGGTGGACGAAAAGGTAGATATAGTTGGAACTTTTCACGAATGCCTATGACAGGTGCAGTGGTGCATATTAACCTCACAGCACTGGAAGAATACTGCGTCAGGGGTATAGGGAGGGGAGATGACAGAAGAATTTAACTGAAAGGGCAGCCACCACCACAAGGGACACACTTCAAAAAAAAGAACCTAATAATTTTAGGCTTTAAAGTGATTGTAAGGGGTTTTTTTTGTTTTTTTTTTAAAAATACAAACATGTCATACTTACCTCCACTGTGCAGCTAGTTTTGCACAGAGTGGCCCTGAACATCCTCTTTTGGGGTCCCTCAGCGGCTGTCGTGGCTCCTCCCCACATCAGATAGCCCCCTAGGAGAAGCGTTCTCCCGAGCACTTCTCCTGCACCTTGCGGCGTGCTCTCGAGTTCAGCATTCGTTGTCCATAGCCGCCGAATGTATGACTCAGCCCCGTCCCCCTGGCATCCACATCATTGGATTTGATTGACAGCAGCGGGAGCCAATGGCTGCGCTGCTATCAATCTATCCAATCAAGAGCCGAGAACCCCGGCTGAAAGACAGCACATCCCCGCCAGGTCAAGTTCCAGGGCTCAGGTAAGTAAAAAAAAAAGTATTTTTTGATTTTTTTTGGGGGGATATTTATTATAGCAAAAATTAAAAAATTGACGCTCTTTTTTTGTTTATAGCGCAAAAAATAAAAACCGCAGAGGTGGTCAAATACCACCAGAAGAAAGCTCTATTTGTGGGGAAAATGGAACATCAATTTTGTTTGGGAGCCATGCCGCACGACCGCGCAATTGTCAGTTAAAGCGACGCAGTGCCGAATCGCAAAAAGTGCTCTGGTCTTTGGCCAGCCAAATGGTCCGGAGCTTAAGTGGTTAAATAAACTTAATCTAGAGATGGCAAAACCTAAACAAACTAAAATGTACTCCCACCTCCATTCTATCTACTCTGTAAAAGGAAAGTTGTCTATACTCACCTATTCTGAAGTTGCTCTGGTCCAGTCACATGATCTCTCCAGGGAGGGCTTCATTATAGAGGAAAGAGCAGTGCCAATGGCTGCAAAGCATGGGAATTAATGTCACCCATAGGTTTACTTTATGGCATCCATTATCAGCTGGCGCTACTCTACACTGAAGCCGGCGCTGGAACCGATCATGAGACTGGCCGGAGCAACTTCAGAATAGATAAGTATAGACTTTTAATTACCCCCTGAGGAAAATACGAATTAACCCCTTGTATCGACACGCGTAGGGGAAGGGGACAGGACAGAACGCTAGTCTGTGCACCCACTAAGGACGATCAGCATACCACCCTGATATCAGCTGCTACAGCTTGTTTTTTATGCTATTTTAGAGTGGCGACTATTTTGGGCTTATAGCGAGTGGTGGCTCGCAGGACATTACATTGTTTATAGACTTTTACAGGGTAGATAGAATAGGCTTAGAATGGGGAGTGGGAATAGATTTTAGCTTAGTTGGGTTTTGACTGGAATAACACTTTCATTGAAAGTTAAAAAAATCTGTGTCTGTCGAACAAGTTAAAAGAGACCTAAAGGAAACAAACCTCACCATATGATTTCTCTGTGAACTTTCTGTTCTATTCATGTATTTGAAAAGGGGAGATAGAAGAGGCCAAGCAGAGGTGATATGTCGCTTCATTAGTTAAAGCTGGGCTAGCCTATTGGGGGTTTAATGGGCTAGAAGTTAATACATATGACAGCTCAGACACAAAGTTTAGTCAGGGGCATCCTGCAGGGAGTACGATACAGAAGAGGCTCCCTGCTGTCCCAGCTTCTTTTAGATTTCCTTCGGCTTCACCCTCCTTCTTATCTTTATTATTATTACGAAGCACAAGCTCTTATTAAAAACACAATACACTGCTGCTAATAAAAGCGAGCAAACCTCATTAGCACAGGGCTAGAATGAGACTATATCTAATTGCATGGCCTTTTTCAGAAGGAATTATTAGTGACACCAGATAAGATGAGCTAGATGAGAGGAATCATATTTCCTATTACTGTTTTTCATAACTGTGTTGGGCATAAATTATAATCATATTGAGGCATCCTTCCTGCTTTCTTCTGCTTCTGTATTATTAAAACAGTTGAAACATGAATTATTATCCTAGTATTAATGTTATTATTAACTACAATTAATATTGGAAGAATTATCATGTGTTTTTAGTAGTTATTATTCTATGATGAACCTAAAAGTAATTTTGACATTTTTTTTAACTGTTGATGTGTCATATTTTCTTAGTCGTTTTTAGCTGTCAGATGGCTGTCTGTGTGTCAAACAATAATCACCATCTTTGCTTAGTGATTAGTGTTAACAAAAAAACAAAAGGATCCTAGAGAGTATATTAACAGAGTGTCTGTTCACAGTATTGTCTTTTTAGAATTACAGAGCCCCTATATTCAGTATTTTCAGAGAATATATATTAATTAATTATATACAGCACTATTGGTCCGTGTATACAAATCTATGTACGTACAACTAAAAAATATATATATATATTATACAATGAAATGCAAGGTGTTGATTTCCTAAAGGCAAAAAGAGTTGCGGTCTTATTGGTCCACTGACCCAATTCACCATATGCCCGTGTTCTCTGCTTCCATGACCAGGACTAGATACGAGCAAATCTTGCAGTTTGTGCACTTCAAGGACAATGAACTCTGTCGTCCTCAGGGTGACCCTGAAATTTGGCCCCTCTTAAACCACTTCAACCAAAAATTTGCAGCCTTTTCTATTCCCGATCAAGTAGTCTGCGTTGATGAGTCCCTGATTACGTTTTCTGACCGCCTTGTTTTCAAACAGTTTCTCCCCAGCAAGCATGCCAGATATGGGGTCAAGATGTATAAACTCCATGACAGGGCCACAGGATATACATATAGCTTTCTGGTTTACGAGGAAAAAGATAGCAACACGGAGCCCCCCTAACTGCCCAGACTACATAGGGAGCAGCAGTAAGATTGTTTGGGATTTTGTGTCACCCTTATTTGGAAAGGGGTACCACTTGTATGTGAACAATTATTATCATTATTATTAGGCACCTTTTTGATTTTGGAATTGGCGCATTAGGCACGGTGTGATCTAATCACTGGGGCTTCCCCGAATGGCTTGTAGAGTCCCAACACGAGGGGAGAGAGCCTGCTTGAGGTGTAATAAATTGCTTGCAGTGAAATGGAGGGAGACACAAAATGTTCTCGTTCTGTCCTCCAATCACACAGATACAGTACAACTTCCCAAATTACAACAGCGACTGGTGTTGTTGAGAAAGCCCCTCTGTGTCCATGAATACAACCTTAACATGGGAGGGGTGGACTTCTACGACCAGATGATGGCGCCGTACTTAATTGCCCATAAGGCCAGACGCTGGTATGAAAAAGTGTCTGTATACTTATTCCAATTGGCTCTGCTGAATGCTTACGTGCTATACAAAGCTTCAGGGAGAACTGGATCCTTCCTAAATTCCAAGAAGAGATCATCACATCCTATCTGTTTCCAGACAGTGCTGTGGCCTAACTTCCCAATCGAAATACAGTGAGTTGGCTGTATGAGAGGCATTTTCCAGATGTCCTCCGTGGTACTTCTACCCAAAGATCACTCAAAGAAGTATTGTACCTCCTGTCCTGACCAACCTGATCTCTGCATCGGTGACTGTTTCTGTCGCTACCACACACTAGTGGAGTATTAGAATAGGGTACAGCGCAGAACAGTACTAGGGCACACTTTCACACAGGGTCTTGAAAGATGTTAGATGCCAATTGCATTTTGAGAGACCCTAAGCTGGAACATTTATAGTTACAATAAAAGTTTAAAAAAAAAAGAAACAACATTTTTTTTTAAATTTAAATAAAAAATAAATAAAAAAATAGTTGTCGTTTTATTGTTCTCCTCTCTTTATTGTTCTCCCTCTATTGTTCTGCTCTGTCCTACTGTATTTTATGCTTAACTGTAATTTTTATACTGTCACATGCAAGGGCACTTCAAGTGCATTTGCTCTAGATCTGAAGAAAAGCTCTGAAATGAGGGGGGACTCTGCTGACTTCTATCATCCAATCATGTACAAGCAAAAATGCTGTTTTTTATTTTTCTTGCATGTGATTAAGTATTCTTTTCAAAGTGAAGCATAACCTCATTTACTAAGCTCTGGAGCAAGTGTACAGTATAATTCTCTTTAGTAAATCAACCCCAATATCTCTATCAAAATAATTTAATCAAAAATACCGTAACTTTAAATTATATCAGATTGATGTGGATGTTTTCTTATCACACAGTGCTATATTTCAAATGTGGAACTTTATCATCTTTATCCAATATTCTATCTTTACAATGTTTGGTTATATAAAACAGGATGTTGCATCAACTCTTGGTAAATATTTTCAAAGTATTAAATTGGAACATATGTTGGGAAGATGTACCAAATAGTTCTACATGTTTCTTAGACCATTGCTTCTTCAGGAGACAGCAGGAGGTTAGTACTCTAAAATATAGAAATACATTTTATTATTATATACATACAGATAATATTCACATACAGGACATATTCACCAATATACAGGAACTTACAGGTTTTATATCTGTTCCGTACTATACCTGTGTCACTAGTCCGCTCCGACCTGCAGACATTCCAAAAAAAGATTCTCCGGTTTATATGGGGAGACGAGAGGCCCAGGGTGAACAAAGGCACAATGTACACTCCAAAACAGAAAGGGGGACTTGGCCTGCCCGATTTACAGAAATACTTTAATGCGGCCCAGATGGCCCAACTTACAAAATTTCACTCCCAACAAACCCAAGCAATATGGATGACAATGGAATCTCATTCCTGTCACCCTAACCCAATTTCACATATTATGTTTTATATTATTATATTATATGAAAGAAAGACAGATCATATTATGTCCTACCCTTTCCTTCTCGCTAAAGATCTGGGATAGACTCTCAAGGACTCAGAAATTCAAGTCACCCCACAATCAGCTAGCACCTCTATTGAGAAATAGAGACTTCCCCTCCGGGCCTCACTCCCCGCGCATTCGAATGGTGGACCAACAGGGCCTAATACGGATAGCAGACCTCTGTGACCACAAGGGTATGCTAACCGAAAGATCCCTGGTATAGGTTTTTTCAAATAATATGCAAACCCTGGCTTGTAAGGGAGATTTAGCAACAATGACTCCCATGGAACATATGTGTAAACAATATGACAAACTTAGGGGTCATATATCTGCTATATATACGATATTGACATATATCTCAACTAAACTGAACTATATGACTTTATGGGAACAAGATCTTCAAGAAACTTTGGATCTTGAGGAATGGCAATCGATAACAATGTCAGCTTCTCGATCGCTCACCAATACCTCCATTATAGAGGCTAACTATAAGGTTTTATTAAGATGGTATATGGTACCAGCCAGACTGGTACCATATACATAGTGCTTTCGGGGATGCGGCCAGGTGGGAACAGCATATCATATATGGTGGACATGACCCAAAGTCAGGAGATTTTAGATCAGGGTCTACAACTTTATATACACCCTCACCCAGATTAACCTGGTGAAGTCCGCAAAGCACGCATTCCTGGGTGGCAGGGTAGCTGAAGCATCAAAGAAGACTTCATACATTTATATTCATATCAGCTAAAATCACTGTAGCAAGGAACTGGAGGTCTGCGACCTTACCATTTACCAACTTAAACACAAAATGTCACGGCTTATGCTAAATGAACGGCTAACAGCAATGGTGCAGGATAAAATGAAATTGTTTAATAAAGTATGGGATCCATGGATCAGATACCTGACAAATGATCCCAAGACAATCACAAACCAGGACCCCTCTTAAAGGACTGGTCTAGAGCGTGGAACCCCCCTCTCCCTGACCCTCTCCTCCAAATTCTACCCCCCACTAATTCTGAGACCTTCCCCTTTCCTTCTTTTACGATCTACCCCCTTTCTTCTCTTGGCAAGACACTAACCTAATGAGGTCTGGAGGCCCCCCCCCCCACTGAGACTTGGGAGGCCAGACTCTCCCCAAAAAATGGAAGGGGAGTTGGTGTTTCCCAGGGGATGGGCTGTACTCCGAGGCCCATGATATAGAGCATACACATGGCCATAGGCTATGATATGAGGATTACGGTGGAATAACCACAGTAGGAAATGTTCTATACACCACAAGCACTAGAACAAATAAGGTACAGTCTATATCAGTACAGGATTATTGGTTTTAAAAACATAAAAAGGTGGACTCCTAGTACAATTTGTATGTATGATGTACTGTGGCTACTGTGTAATGCTCAATGTAAAGTCAAGATCTTTGTTATTGTTCTATGAAAACTTTAATAAAAAAACATTGAAACTAAAAACACGATATATCAATAAATTGCTGGGTGTCAGAGAATCATCAGCACCACATCCCTTGATCAACAAAATATTGGTAGGAGAAAAAGAAAAAAAGAATGGGATTTTTAAGGTGCCAGAACACAATTACTTTTTGTATAAAATAGCAACATTTTGTTTTACCATTGGTTAAAATCAATATAATATCATCATACAGTATCCATGTGATCCATTAATTTAAAAAAACACAAATCAAATTAACTGCTTGAAATCTTTTGGATCTGCCTACAAAAGGAGGACCTTCCTTTATGCTGGCCAGTTAGTGGGGTCAAATCAATGTTTATTTTGGACAGTGAGGAGGATGGAAAAATGGAAAAAAAAATCTAGTTATGAATGTGTGCAGGAGCAGAGATACTGTATGTTGGAAGCCTTGAAAGAGATTTCTCTAAAACAGTTAGTAAAAAGCCAAACCAAAGGAGATCATCTTGTAGACCGGCACTGAAAAATGAGGATTGATTGTTGAGATGGGAGAAAATTTGGGTTCTAGTGATCACCAAAGTTTTTGGTGTAATATTGGAACAAAAATTGTTCCTAGATTAGAGAACACTATAAGACATCCCCAGCTCTGACTTTTCTCTAAGGAACACAATAGTTGTTGGCTTAAAGTAATTACCATGGTGATCACAATTTTTCTTGGTGTGATGGAGGTATCTGATGCCTTATGCTAGTGCATTCATGGAGATGATCAACTGACTCAGCCAGTTTTGGCCTATGGGCACATATAAAGACATTTGAGTCAGATCAGTGAGACCAGAACTTTAATTGCATTGTGCTTTTGCTCAAATAAACCCAACCATACGCTGTGTGGAACTTTTTAACATTTAACAGTGGAAAAAGGTAAAAATCTCTTTGATATTTTGATGCTTTCTGTTACCCTGATGGAGAAATATGTTCTCACTTCCTGTCACAGTAATAATATTAATTTCTCACTTTTATGTTACCAACACAGAAAGTTAAGGGAAATCACAGTAATAAAAATAGGATGTCTTTATTCTTAAATTTAAAGAATTGCCTGGAGCTCCATTTAATTTGATCAAAAACGAAAACACTAAAATTTTAGCTACAAAAGAAAGGAAAGTGTTCACCAGGTCTATAATATCCTGTACCATCAAAAAAACATCTATTACTCTATACACGTGTTAAATTTACACAAATGTAATGTCTACAAATATTTATGCACATTAAATATTAATGTATGTTGTAGAACAAAGAACTACAAGTTTAAGATGGCAATAAAAAAGGTAATATGTGCCATTTATACAGCCTACTTCCTCACTCATAAATACACCTTCTATATTTAACATCACATTATTTATTTTGAATTAGGCTCTTTCACAATTTTGTATTTGCATCCACCCTGAGAAGGAATTTCAGGAAATTATATATTTTAATTGAGTATAAACTAAATATATGTGGAAATTCTTGGAGCTTTTCAACTGAATGTTTTTATTTGAAACCAAGATAATTTCTTATTAAATCTGAGAGCAGGGAAGTGTCACTGTTAATTTGTATGTGACGCAATTGTTTTTTAAAATGAGATTTCAAAGAGGGCCATTTAGTCAGTTTGGACAGCAGCCATGTAAACATGTCCAATGCGCTGATCTGCCATGATGTCACCCCATGTTCCATGTTTCATTCTGCAGAAGGAATTTCAAATTGAGACAATTTTGTTGTTGCAGGAACATGGTCAGTGTTAAAGATTTTTTCCACATGTTATGTCAAATGAATTATAAGGCTAATCATACATGGGCATGAAAGAAAGTAGAGGAACCTATTTTGGAAACAGTTGTGGCAAATTGGGGTGTCACAACCTTCTAAGTGAGGATTTGTATTTATTCATGGCCACCCCAGGTTTAAGTATACCTTGATTTAGGGTTTCACGAATTTGGGATAATCTATTCAGTGTACAAATATTATTATTATTTACAAATTATTTTTGTGTTTCCACATTGGAGTATAATGCTGTCTATTGGCATCCTTTTACTCGCCTACCCTTTATAATCAATGAGTAGAGATTAGAGACCATTGAAAATCTTAATATGAACCTGGTAAGTTAAAATAGATCTAAATCCATTATTAAAATCACATAAGCTTTAGAGTGGAATTCCACTCAAAAAGCACAATTTGCCTATGATTAGTATATCAAATACATTTTACTTTTATATTATGCATTTTCTGGATTGCTGATTGTCTAGATTAGAAACAGTAGTCTAAGGTATACAATCAGCAATCTCCTGTTCTGTACCAACAACGATCTGCCTATTGAGCTGAATGTGGCAGCTTCCTTAAACCATTCAGGAAATTCAACAGATCTGTAAGTAGCCCTGCCACTGTCCCACATGGCCCCATCCCCATCCCACCCAGCCTTTGGCACCATCGACTAGGTACGTCACTTCTGGTAGTGACGAGCCTAGAAGGCAGAAGACACACCCAACAGAGTGGCTCCCACTGAGTGTAGAATGGGAACAAGGAAGATGCAGGTGCCCGGGGTGCAGTGCAGATGCTGACATCCCCACTGGATGATCTCCCTGCAAATAAGAGAGGTGGAGCCAACTACAGTGTGTGGGGAGGTACTAGAGCAGACTGGGTACTTCAGATTAATACAGAAAAGTTCAGCACCACGTCCTGGGCTCCTTCTGCTGATCCTGTGTTTATCGCGAGTTAGTCGAAGTTTGGTGACTTAAGATTCGCGCTTCTCAGTTTTCTGACTCAGATCGTTACTGCTCTTCAGTTTGTGCTTGTCGTGCGTATCTGTTTATTAGTGCGTGTAGTCAGTTCGCATTTGTTGGTCATTGCGGCCTATATCTTGATATAGGACGCTTTGATTTGCACTGCTTATTGTCTGCTCGTTTCTGGTATTCATTTCGTTCTTTCACGTCTTGCTGTTTATCGGTTTTTTTTTTTTTTTTTTTTTTTTTTTTTTTTATATCGGTTTTTTTTTTTTTTTTTTTTTTTTTTTTTTTTTTTTTTTTAATAATATTTTTATTTTTTTTTTTTTTTTATAAAAAAAATAAATAAAAAAATAAATTTTTTTTTTTTTTTTTTTTTTTTTTTTTTTTTTTTTATTTTTTTTTAATTATATTTTTTTTTTTTTTTTTTTTTTTTTTTTTTTTTTTTTTTTTTTTTTTTTTTTTTTTTTTTTTTTTTTTTTTTTTTTTTTTTTTTTTTTTTTTAAAAAATTTACAAAAAACCCCCCCCCCCGTTTGTCCGTTCTGACCAGCCGACCTTTTGTGACCTTGTGAGCGATGTTTCCCCTGCGTACTCGTCGCCGAGTTCGTGCTGTACGCGGAATTGGTGTCGGGCTTTTAGCTTTGAGCCAAGACCCGTCCATGAACAGAGTGACGAGGAGTATGTGGACCAAGAATTGGTTGCTTCAGCGTGATCACTTCTCGCACATGCCTTTGCTTCGTGAGATCCGGGAGAATAATCCTGATGATTTCAGGAACTTTATCCGGATGACGGACCCCGTGTTTCACCGTCTTTTGGCTTTGCTGACCCCTTTTATCAGCCGGCAGGATACCTGCATCAGACAAGCCATCACTCCGGAGCAGAGGCTTGTTGCTACGTTGAGGTACTTGGCGACAGGGAGAAGCCATCAGGATTTGAAGTTCTCTTCAGGTATCTCTCCCCAGGCCCTGGGAATCATTAGACCTGTTCTGCCATCATCCAGTCCTGGAAGCCACACATTTATAAAAGTAAAAAAGTTTACTTACAAAACATTCACAAGTGCGTTTACAAACTTCTTGCCAAAACTGACAAGATCTGGTTTATTTACAACATTGTTTACAAACCCTCCGCATTTGGTAAAACCAGGCATGGAGCAAAAAACAGAACATAGGAATTCGGAAAGATCAACTTTCTAAAATGAAGACAAGATCAGACATGACTATATGTTCAAAGTGTGTTTGATCTTGCCTTCATCACATGGGGGGTCACCCCTGGAAACTGGAAATTTAGAACACAATTTGGGATGCAGAGGTAAGCAGCTGTGGAAGAAGTCTGAACTCTGCACTCTGTGTGTAGCACACCCTGGAACTCCACACTCTGTAAGCAGTGCACCCCTGAATTTGACACAATTTACGTAGCGCACTCCCAAACTTCCTGGGAAGCAGGCATTGTGTTTCATGATGGATTTACAAAGAGTGAGAGTTTCTTGGAATTTTTATTTTTTTTAATACAGAATTTGGGTGTCTTTGTTTCTCTTTTTTTGTGGTACTTTGTATCTTATTAAGTATAGGAGTCATGTAAGGGGGCAGTTATCTGAGAGCCCCTTTATTATTAAAGGGGGCTTCCAGATTCTGATAAGCCCCCACCCGCAGACCCCCACAACCACCAGCCCATCAAGCGCCTCGAGGCGATTCAGTTCGCAGTTGCAGCGCTATACAAATCATTCATTCATTCATTCATTCATTCAATGTAGTAGGGAATGGCCCTTGTTCTCATCAACACGGGGACAAAGTACCCCCCCCAGGTTGGGGGCATGTGGCTCTTATGGTTAAGGAGGGGGGCACACTTATTTTCCCACCTTTCCTGGTCAGCCAGGCTGCATTCTCAAATTGAGTGTCTGGTATGGAGTTTTAGAGAGACCTCAGACTTTTTTTTTTTTTTTTTTGGTATGAGGCATGTATTTTGGGGGTACTGCATTTTTTTCATTCTTGCTGTAGGACATGCAACCGTGAAAGTGACAACTACAAAGAAAAAACATTATACAGTTTAAAATACCGGCAAATAACATTTCATTGTCAGCTTCAAAGGTCTTCCAAAATACAGTAAATAGCAGACTCTTGAGGGGAGGGGGGGGGGGGGAGTGTGCTGTTTTATAAAAAAAGGAAACAAATAAAAAGCTGGCAATTTTAAACACTACTTTCTTTGTAAATGTCAGCACTGTTGCAGTGCTTCCAGCACATCTTGTACATCACAGAGTGGTGCCACTTCACAGGCAGGATTAAGGTAACACCCGGACATGTTATTTAAAGCAATTGGACATTTTCAAAAATCACTGAATGGAATAAAAAATAAAAATGCAGGTTCCCCAATGCAGTGTACACTCCACCACTATGCTATTTTTGACACCCCTTACCTATTAGCCCAGAAGGGCATCTTTTTTTATTTTGACAGATTCAGCTCCCATTGATTTTAATGGGGGTTTCAGGTTCAGCGTCTGAACTTCTTCAAACTTCCTCAAACAATGCTCAAACTATTCCCCACTGGGCATTGCCATTTTGCCTTTTGTACAGTACAAAGAATGTAGAGCCAAGTTGTCATTTACAGCATGCACATCAAAGGCACTTATGCTTTTTCTGTGACATTTCTGCTGAGCAATAAGCATGCATTAGTATCAAGGGAGAATAGCTAGGGATAGAGGTCGGGGCTTTGTGGAAGACTGTTGAAACAAAGTCAAAACTTGAAAATTAGTAACAGCATTGTTTACCACTTTTTTACGGGAAATTAAAATGTGTATTTGAAACAGATGTTGGAGTAGATTGTAAAGGTACCACTGTACATGCTTGGGGAGTGGGGAGCTTCACTTTAATTGCTTGGTATGGAAAAATCAGGTCCAGTGTATGGCTGGTACTATTTTCAGGTAATACGGTTGTTCAAGGTTAAGGCTGGGTTCACACTAGTGCGAATTGGATGAGGATTTTTCCGCATCCAATTCGCAATAGCAGGAGATTGTGACCCGCTCTCTATGGAGCCAGTTCACATATCTCCACTGGGGCTCCAGTGCAAATTTGATACTGTGCGTCTTTTGGTCTGTTTCAGGTCCAAATTCAGCCAAAAATTTGGGCTGAAATCGGACCTGAAACAGGGACGCACTGGACCCCTGCTGTGAGCCGCATGCGGCTTAGATGTGGACCCAGCCTAAAGCCCAAGATTGAACCCAAGGACAAGATTTAACCCAAGGACAACAGTGTAATATTCATTTAATGTGACAATTACCAATTCTTAGATGTGGTGGCAGTATTAGTTTTCCTTTTTCTAGGCTTTTTTCCTTATTTTAAGCCTGCTGATTCTGCCAGTAACACACTTCCTGACCTAGGGTGATAACTTTCACTTGCTGTACTGTATCAGGACTACAAAACACTTATGCCCTGTACACACGATAG
Organism: Lithobates sylvaticus; assembly: GCA_028564925.1. Classification (NCBI taxonomy): domain Eukaryota; kingdom Metazoa; phylum Chordata; class Amphibia; order Anura; family Ranidae; genus Lithobates; species Lithobates sylvaticus. The sequence continues at coordinate 417,288,842 of CM053027.1, forward strand.
GATTTTCCGACAACAAAATCCATTGGATTTTTTCAGACGGATGTTGGCTCAAACTTTTCTTGCATACACACATTCACACAAAGTTGGTCGGAAATTCTGAATGTCAAGAACCCGGCGACATACAACACGTGAAGTCCAATAGCCAGTGCCGCTCTTCTGTTTGATTCCTAGCATGCGTGGCACTTTGTGCGTCGGAATTGTGTACACACGATCGGAATTTGCATCAATGGATTTTGTTGTCGGAAAATTTGAGAACCAGATCTCAAATTTTGTGTGACGGAAATTCCTATGGAAAATGTGGGATGGAGCCTACAACAAGGTCCTATCACACATTTTCCATTGGAAAATCCTGTCGTGTGTATGGGGCATTACACTACTTATAATGTAGGGGTAAGAGGTTTGCAGCTAGGAGCAATGCTAACTGATAACAGTCAGAATAGGCAGAGAGCAAAGGAAATTATAAGCTCACTAGATTTCTGGCAGGATAAACAGGATTTTTTTTACATTTATCACACAGATATAACAAAACCTTTTCAATTGTATATTCAACAAACCAAATGGGAGAAAATAAGACAAGTCTCTTGTTGGGTTTTATAAACA